>APFE030964492.1:26826-37233 GCA_000404065.3 Pinus taeda | reverse complement strand
ATGATTGTCCAATTAATCCTAAAAACCTATCAATCCCGAGTGGAAAATTGGTAATCTACTGATCCTAAAAACCTATCACTTGAATCAGAGAAGAGAAAATCTACCACTGCACATCTGTTCTGCTTTATTTCATTTCAGTTTGTACTCAATTTTTTCAATAATATGATGTTGTGCTGTGACGTCCATAACCCCCAGATGGATATCTTCCACCTTCAACATCAATGGCACCAGGGAGGTAGTCATTTGAATAAATTGAATGAGTAGTTGTGCTACCTGTACCATAACCGAATTGTGAATCTTGGCTGAGGCTAGACACTCTTCTGTAACGTGAATCTGCAGGCCCAACATCATAATCCAAACAACTACTACTCCTAGAATGCCTACCAGCAGATGGAAGATCATTACTCACATCAGAATATGGGCGCTTGGACCCATTACGTACTCCTGCCTCATCATGCTTCGCTGACATCCCATTAATGCGAAGGCTGTAGCTATCTTCCGGGTATGGAGGCCTGGGTGGAGGCATGCTCTCGGAATATCCAGCCCCATCATATCCATAATGACCCTGGTACGAGGATCATCTAGTAGTTGTTTCACCAGGTCTACCTGAAGGTAGAGCTCGCCTATCAAGATAATCGTCATCTTCTCTATAATTCCTCCAATCGCTTCGCATATAAGGAGGACCAGATGGTCGCCTATCGTGTGCCCTTCCAAAATGTTGGCGCCTTTCATCTAAAAAGGGCCTTCACTCAAGAACCCCAAATCAAGCCCTACCATATCCTGCACAAATCCTACCCCTAACTGATCGTCCCTTTTGCTGAGGTTTTAGAAGAGTAGCTTTCAGAGTAACCTTCTTATCTTCTTCTTTAGTTACCTCGTTGTTATTTACCCCTTCAATGCACATCAGTGCGGCTTCACGAGTTCTGAAATAAATGAACCCAAAATCTTTTTGCTTAGCTGCAGGCATATTTCGTGCCAATTGCACTTCTTCAATTTCACCATAACTTTTTAATTTCTCCACAACTTTGGCTTCATCCCAAGAACTTGGCAATTCATCAACAAAAAAATAGACTTTTTTTTTTTTTCAAAGAAAAATCATATTGTGTTGATAATAATAAGTTACATAATTGGAGTAATGAAGGGTTAATCCGTATCAGTCATGTCTGTGCCCAGAGGATTGTCTGTTATTTATAGCAAGGATGACAACATTCATCGTTACATAGAGGGTATTTAAAAGATCAGATTGTTCAAATCGTGGCATTGAGCATATTTTTTTTTTCAGGAGAAAATCTTTGATATTATATATTAAGGGAATATAAGATCAGCTTCCGTGAAGCGATGACATATAGGCAAAAAAATTTTCAAGCCAAACAGAAATATGAGCCCCGGCCATGAAGGGGGCATGATAGCCCGTGCCCAGAAACAAACCCCATGAACAACATAAAGTCCATATACAGACATAGTTCCGTGAATTCTTCAAAAGAAAAAAAACCCCCGAAACCGCAGGGTTCCAGATACTCGGTCATGGAAAAAGAACAGATAAAAACCCAGATACAGAAACCCAAAATCTAAAGCCAGTCCTCGAAGGATGTAGCTGAAAATGGAAAAAGGATTCAGGATGCCGATAGCTCAGGGAAGATGAGTAGCTTGCTCAGAAGAGCAGACACCAGCCTCCTGGTATGGTAATGAAGCTTCCAGAGAGTGAATGTTAGTCTACATATATCTACCTGCCATCTTACACTTCGCATCGACATAATTTTAAAGGTTCACGGGTATCGGCTCTATGTTCCACTAGAGCCTGTCGTAGGAGAACAATTTCTCTGAGGAGATCCCTGTATGTGAACGGACGAACGGCAGCTCTAACTGTGAATTCACGATCGTGAGCATTCTCCGATACATTTCTCCTTCCCTTCGCATCCTCGGCAGGTGCCACGGACTCGGCGGGACTCACACCTTTCCTGCTGCTTTTTGTTCCATCAATTGCAGACAGCGCATCAAGCTTCAAACCTGCATCCTCTTTCCCTATCTCGGTACCTTCTTCTTCATTCATCTCCATATCTTCAAATGGCAAAAGATTCAGGATGCCAATAGCTCAGGGAACAAGAGTAGCTTTAATAATGCTCAGAAGAGCAGACACCGGCCTCCTGGTATCCTGAAAAATGGAGGCATTTCTCCACTTCCAAATGAGCCAGCAAGAGTGAGCGAAAAAGGACCGCCACAACACAGATTGGCAGCTCCACCATCTGACTCCATCTTGTACAGAAGAAAAAGAAAGATGAGGAAATCCAAAGGACAAAGAGAGGTCATACCAGATGGACGCTGTTATAGGACATTGAAAGAACAAGTGCAGATTTGTTTCTGAGTCCAAAAGGCACAAAGAACAGCGCCCCGGGCCCGACCAACCCTTCCGCTGTAGCACTTCCCAAGTCAAATTCTTGTTGCAGAAAAAAAGCCACAAAAAGAGGACCATTTTGAGCGGGCAAGAGATTTTCCATAGGGGGGGCGGAAAGATCATGTGGGAGGGGAAAGCAGGATAGTTTGTCAAGGCAGCATAAATATTTTTAACAGAGATGGGAAGGGGCTTGTAGGGGAGGGCCCAAACCAATGAATCCTTGGAAGCAACGCGTTTAATAGCCATATTCGAGAGGCCTTGGACAAAAGAAGACCATAGAGGAGAGAGGGATGGAGGAAGGTGAAGATCAGTAGCTTCGTTCCAGACAGGGGACCTGTGCGTCCAAGATTTAATCAGCTTGTTCCAGGTAAAAATACCTTTTGAATGGAAGAAGTGGGCCAGAGGGAGGGGGAAGAAGGTGGATGGGCCATGTAATATTCGGTCAAACCCAATATGAATGCTGGTTCCAGAGAAGATATTCCATCGCAGATTTTCCATAAAGAAATGCTGTAGCTTCCTGAAACCCATCCAGATAGCTGAGCCTCTCCTTTTTCCCAAGGTGTTTCTCCTATACCAGAACACAATTCCTTTTTCCTTTAGGTATTTCCTGTTTATGAGTTTGCTCCATGGGCCATTCCCGAAAATTCCTCTGTGTAGAGATTTGCATATTAGGGCTTTTCCAAAGACTTTCAGGTCTAATAAGCCCCAACCTCCTTCTTTCCGGGATCTTGTAATATCTTCCAGCTTGACGAGATGGATTTTAGATTGAATGGATTTACCACCCCATAAAAAATTTGCAGCAAGGGAGCACATTTTTTTTGTTATGGAGATTGGAAGAAAGTAAAGGTGAGCCCAATAGACTGCCAGTTGGGACAGCACAGCCTGTACCAGAATAAATCTTCCTGCAAGTGAAAGAAATCTCCGTTCCCATCCCGATATCCTATAGTAAAAACGATCAATGAGCCAAGACCAGTCCTGTTTTCGATAGCCTTTTGCTTTCAAATTGAAACCTAGGTATTTTATACCATTGTCAATCGATTCCTGTGCGATGCCAAGCAGGGATGCTAACCATAAAATGAGATCTTCATTGGAGTTCGTGTGGTACAGTTTTGATTTATCCTTGTTAATAAGGATACCTGATGCTGATTGAAATTTTTGCAAGATGTTGAAAATGCAGATCCAGGATTTTTTGCATAACATAGCGAAAATGAGGATATCATCTACAAACAAATTATGGGAAAGGTAGATGTCTTTGCAAATTTTTACTGGACGGCATTCCTTTTCCGCAACCGCCCTATTAATCTGTAAGCTGAGGGTGTTCATGACTAGTATGAACAGCAGTGGGGAGAGAGGGCATCCCTGGCGAAGCCCCCTCTCGGCTTTGAAAAAGGAGGATGGAATTCCATTAATGATAACAGAGAAGTGCACATTTTCTACACAGGCCATTACCCATTCAATACCTTTGGATCTGAGACCAATTTTTGCTAGCAAAATTCAAAGAAAACTCCAGTCCACACAATCATAAGCTTTTTTTAGATCGATCTTGTAGATTGCCGCCTCTGAATTGTTCGTCGCCATGGAAAATAAACATTCTTGGGTCATTGCAACAGCATCCCAAATGTTTCGGTCTTTTAGGAAAGCATGCTGGTTTCTGGAGATGAATTGATTTAACGTGGGTTTTAGTCTTTCCGCTATGATTTTTGATATGATCTTGAACAAAGAGTTACATAAAGAAATAGGGCGATAATCATGGAGAGAGGCAGATCCTTGCTTCTTGGGAATCAAGGCGATGAAAGTGGAGGTTAAAGCACTGTGGATATTCCCCGACATACGGGATGCTTCTACCATGCGCAAGAGGTCTGAACTAAACAAATCATAGAAATGGATAAAAAATTCGATGGGCCATCCGTCAGGCCCCGGACTTCTATCCTTTTTGAAGGATTTCATAGCGGAAAGAAGCTCTTCCTCAGTGACAGGCTTAACGAAATCCTCATATGCATCTGCATCAAACATAACAGGGACTAACTCCGCCGCCCAGAACATATCTTGGAAACTGCTTTGACCTCTTTTGTACTGATTTTGGAAAAAAATGGTAGCTTCTTTTGCCATATCTTCCTGTGAGTAAAGAAAATTGCCCCCACCATCCCGAATCATCCAGATAGAGTTCAACTTCCGTCTGGCATTTGCGAAGGAGTGAAAAAACTTTGTATTTCGGTCACCCTCTTTGAGCCAAAGCGCTCTGCTTTTTAAACGCCAGGTTAACTCCTCTTTGTGCAGCAGTTCTTTCTTCCTCATGATGAGCGTCCTGATTTTGTTCTTTTTTTCGAAGGACATGGAGCACCAGGAGGAATTTGAGATGAGAAATTCCAATTCAAGCTGGATGGAAGAGAGCTCATGTTTATCCTTTTTCAACTTCTGAATCTGCCATTCCTTTGCAGAAAGTCTCAGAGCTTGAATTTTTTCCCGGAAAGTGGAAAACATAGCCATGTTAGATTCCTGCAAGGCTGTCCACTTGCTGGAAATGGATTTGTTGAAAGAGGGGTCGTTTAGAAAGGCTCTATTAAATTTGAATGAGTATCCCTTCTTGATGGCCAAGTCCCTCCATTCTAGAAGAATTGGCCTGTGGTCCGAGGAGAATTCGTTTGCTATTGAAGAGATGGGCATACCCCACTTTTCGATGATTCCTGCATTGATGATAAAACGGTCAATTCTCTTGGCTATATAGGCCTGACCAAACCTACCATTGTCCCATGTTGGAGACATCTGTTCCGGAACAACGTCCACTAGGTTTCTTCTGATAAATTCTGTTCTTAGCCAGTGGGACATTTTGTCATTTTTCCTGCATGAACCCCAACATTCGTCAGCGCTCAAAATCACATTTAAATCACCCGCTATAATCAATGATTCCAAAACGAGAATTTCTGTTGCCAGAAGCTTTTCCCAAAAGGGACGCCTGTTTTTGCAAGGACCATAAATATTTAAAAGATTTATCTTTAAAGCATTTCCTCTATAGGATGCTGAAATGAGAATCCCCGCATAGCATTTGAAGGCTATCGCTTTTACCCAAATGGGATCCCACATAA
This sequence comes from Pinus taeda, assembly GCA_000404065.3. Classification (NCBI taxonomy): domain Eukaryota; kingdom Viridiplantae; phylum Streptophyta; class Pinopsida; order Pinales; family Pinaceae; genus Pinus; species Pinus taeda. Next base: position 31,758 of record APFE030964492.1, on the reverse strand, counting down.
CTGCTAAACCCCCAGACAGTCCGTTCGCCCCAGTTGCAACCATAAACCATGACAGGAACATCCTTCTGAAATAGTCAATCGCGTCCTTACTTGAGTGCATTGTTTCCTGTACAAAAATTATTTTTGGCTTTGCTGTTCTGAAGAAATGTTTGAGAGCAATGAATTTTGGACCAACTCCCAATCCCCGAATGTTCATTGAAAGGAGAAAAGTCATTTTGAAGATTCACCGACCAAACTTGCTCTAAGAGGTCGTGATATTTCCGATTCCATAACCGGGATTTCAATTAAGGACATATTGGTGATGCCAAGATCAGAGGCAATTGTTCGACCTCTGAAATGCCTTGAGCTTCCTTTTCCTTTTTTCCTTACTGTTATATTCTTGGCAGATGTGGGACTAATGGATGGAAAGGATGGTTTTTGGATAGTGAGTGGGTCTAGTTCCAGAGAGCTTCTATGTAGGAGCAGATCGAGGTCACTGTCCATGGTAATTTTTGGGGATTCCGAGGGAGAATTAAAAGGAGTGGGGGAGGGGATTTGCTCCTTTCCTTTCAGGAGGATGCCAGGGTGGCGAGGTGGATGGAGGACCGGGGATGATGATGGGATGTGAATGGTATGGGAGCCCACTGCAAAGGCTTCCAAGCTCATAGCTGGGGGAGAGGGAGTCATGTTCTCTTTATGGGGCTCCTGGATAGAAGAGCCAAAACCTGGGTCCGACATGGGAGATGGGTTTATACATCCAGGAGAGCTTTTAATGTGGCTATCTGAAATATTAACGTTCTCCTGCAAAGATTCCGAGGCCATCCTTCTCTTTTCAGTAAAAAAAGGCTTCCTAGATCTTCGGAAGTTGCGGAAGCAGCAGTTTTTTATTAAATGTCCCGTTTTATGGTATCTGGAACAGCGGAATGGGATTCCCCAGAAATCAAGCCTCTGAAAGATTTTTATCCCATTCCAGGAGATCTCAACATATTACGGATAGTGACCCTTATATTGTTTCTCTATTAAGATCCAGGCAACTCTTTTATCTCGCTCCCCTCAACACCATGGATCAACATAAACAAATTTTCCGATAGAGTTTCCGATGTCAGATAGAGTTTCTGTGGACCATAGTTCGAGAGGCAGATTTGGGAGCTTGACCCAAATCATGCTGTTTGTTGGTGTGTTCTTCAGGGGGTCGAAACCCAAGTACCATCTCGATAGGGAGAGGAAGCTTCTACCACAAACCCATGGACGCTTGAGGATGGAATCCACATCCTCAGTTTTGAGGAAATGGAAGGAAAACCATTCCTTCATGAGACGCGAAATAACCGGGACATAACCAATGACAGGGATCCATTTTTCGGCCAGCGATTTCCTCATATCGCCCTCCTCCATATACGGGAAATACCATTTCCCAATTAATGCAAATTTTTGGAGACTGTCGATATGCTCAGTCAATACAGCCCCATTAATATGAATGGCTTTGGGAGGAGGACCAGGTTTAACCGGGAGCGCCACTTTTTTATTTTTCTTCCTGGTTGCTTGATGTTTCCCCGCGGAATGAATGCTTTTTGAGAAAGAGGAGGGAGACAGCTCAGGGTCCAGCTGGGGATACTTTGGAATCATGGATGCCACCGTGGCATGCCAGGTGGAATTTGGGTCGTGGGCCCGTTCGGCCTCCATGGCAGCATTAATAAATGCCAAGGTGGTAGGCGAGTCCGATTCATCCATAGTCAGATCCCCCTGACAGAGAGAAGAAAACTAGATCTCTTACCTGACAAAGAAATCGATTCCTCAGAAGATTGTGACTGGCATAAAAGTGCCCGGATGGAAGGATCTACTGACAGAGATTTGACAGAAAGCACTGGAAATGGAAACCTTTTCCTGGAATGATCAAAGCAAAAGGAGCTGAAGGCTATAGAAAATTATATCCTGGTTATGAAAGGCAAGCTGACGTGATGTTTGTAAGGAGACAGAAGATAAGACCCCCAGAACCCAAGGATGCTTTTGAACTATTCATCTGTTGTGAGAAGCTGAAAATGAAAAAAAACCCGCCGTCGATTTGACTATGAGTCAAGACATGGAGATGTGGCCTGAGAAAAAGAAGCAATCCATTAATGCAGCCTAGTGATAATATCGAAGATGGTTACCGGAGAAAATTCAAAATTGCTTTGATGGATTCAGAATGGATGATCGCCAGAATCCTGGGATAGTTCCGACGGTTGGCCTTGGCAATCTATACAGCAGTAGTAAACATGGAGAGTGCACCACCAGCTTCCTAGCCTGATTCTAGCATCAGAACATGGGCTATACACATAAACATAAGATTTTATCTTGTTCAAAAATTCTAGCCACATGATTCCTGTCTACGCCACTGAGGTTCATGAGTATCTGTCTTCAGGCAGTCTAATTCAAATAAAAATGCAACCGCTTTTATAAAAACCTTCTGATAACCATAATCATAAGGAAAACCGGGATCATCATAAGGAGGACATTTAGAATTCTACAGAAAAAACGAAATAGCGTCGTTCCGGGATTGTAACTTATCACATTACAGTGGTGGCCGAGAAGTAAACATCTTGCAGACCTTTTAGCTTAAAAAAACGATAGGACCTTTAACTAGGGACTGATAGGAAAAACCATCTTAAAGCTGTGAGCAGGGAGAGAAGATAAAAACCTGGCAAATGTGACCGCGGCGAGCAGGAGCGAGGCATTAAGGAAAAAGAGGAGCAAAACCTCCAGCTACAGAAACCGAACCAGAACTCCGGGGAAAAAAGGTTGAAAAGAAACCGTTAAGATAATAAACACAGAGAAAAAACTGCAAAGGATAAATGCTAAAATGGATGGAGAAAAACGGCCCTGCGCCAGAGCGCAGGGGGATGGAAACTGTGAGTTAGAGAGAAGCGCCAGCTATATAGTGGAAAATGTTTGCTTGAATGAGGACAAGTGTATTAAGCAGTCATGCTGATAGCCTTCCTGGATAGGGACACGTAGAGAGCCCAGCCTATGAGCCTATGAGGGAAACCGACCCTGAGCGGGTGGCATTCTCGTATATAACCAAAAGCCGGTACCTGGTTGGTTGCATGGACACCGGCCAATGGCATTGAGCATATGCGGAGCCTGTAAGGCAGATAGATTCGTGAATAGAAAACATATGTTCAATCCAATAGAAAAGCTCGTATAGAACAGCCATGGGAGCGACTTAGATGCCCATAAATTCCAGGAGGGCCATAATGCGCAACATCATAGAGGAAATGGGACTTCTGTAACCATTGAAGATGGAATCGTTTCTCCAGAGCCAGATCGACCAGCAAACATAAATGAAGATAGAGCGTCGAGAAACTGTCTGGATGCTCCACGAGAGGAATCCTTCCTGTACAGAGGAGAAGCATTGATGAGGAAAATCCAGAGTAAGGGAGAGATCATACCAGATTTGATTGGATGCTTGACATTGGAAGAACAAGTGGAGGTTAGTTTCCCCATCTAAAAAACATAAGGCGCAGTGGCTCGGCCCAGTCCAACCACGCTTCTGAAGATTGTCCCAGGATAGATTTCTGTTCTGAAAGAGGAGCCATGAGAAAAGTGTCATCTTGAGAGGGCAGGTAGCTTTCCAGAATGGGAGAGGGAAAAAAGGCTGAATAGGTTGAGCCTCCAAGAGTGAAAGAGCTGTGTAGATATCTTTAACTCGAATAGGAAATGTTGCGCGAGGCAAGCTCCAGACCATAACATCCTTAACCCCCGATCTTTTAATGGGTAACCCCTGTAAGGTGCTGCGCAAAGAATTCCATTCAGAGCAGAGGTGAGGCGGCAAGGAGAGTTCTTCGGCGTCCATCCAGGAGGGCGATGAGGATGTCCATGATTTTATGAGGCGGTTCCATGTGAAGATGCCCCTATAGTGGAAATAGGAGACCAAAGGCGGCGGTAACGGAGAGGATATCCCGTTGAGAAGAAGATCTGTACCAATAAAAATATTCGTACCTGTGCATATATACCATCGAAAATTTCGCATGTAGAAAGGCAGGTTCTTGCGGAGACTTTGCCAGATTGCAGACCCTTTCCTGGTGCCCAGTTGATGCCTCCTGTACCAGAAAGCCAAATTTCTCCCTTTCAAATATTTATTGTGGATGAAAGTGCTCCAAGGGCCATTGCCGAATAAGGCTTGGTGGAGAGATTTGCACAGGAGTGCGTTCCCCATGGATCTCATGTCTAATAAACCCCAGCCTCCCTGTTTTTTCGGAAATGAAAGGGATTTCATCTTCACCAAGTGGAATTTGGTTTGTCCAGTAGTGCCTCCCCACAAAAAATTTGCAGAGTATGTTTTCATTTTTTTGATAATGGAGGCTGGAATGTAAAAAAGGCGCGCCCAGTAGATGGCCAGTTGGGAAAGAACAACTTGAACGAGAACAAAGCGGCCAGCCAGAGAGAGGGACCTTGCTTCCCAGCCAGAAATCTTTAAGTAGAAGCGGTCCAGCAGCCAAGACCAATCCCCCTGATTGTAACCAGAAGGTTTGAGGGAAAAACCGAGATATTTGAGACCATTGTCAATGAGTAATGCTTCTATACCAAAAAGCGCATCGATCCAGGAGACGAGGACTAGATCGGGCTCATTATGGTATAATTTCGATTTTTCCTTGTTGATGCCGATACCAGTAGCTGAGTGAAACCTGGAAACAATGTCATGGAGGCATTTCCAGGAGGCCTTGTGAAGCATAGCAAAGACGAGAATGTCGTCCACAAATAGGTTGTGGGATAAGTAAAAGTCTTTACACATCTTGATGGGTTGGAAGCCAGAACCATTCGCTGCCCTGTTTAGGAGGATGCTGAAGGAATTCATGACCAGAATGAACAACAAAGGTGAGAGGGGGCATCCCTGGCAAAGACCCCGTTCGGCCTTGAAGAAGGAGGACGGGGAGCCATTAATGATAACCGAGAAATTAATGTTTTCAACGCAAGCCA
>APFE030964492.1:1883-24619 GCA_000404065.3 Pinus taeda | reverse complement strand
GTCCCAGGTGGGCTTTAGTTGATCCGGAATGACGTCCACCAGGTCCCTGCTGAGGAGCCCCAACCTGATTTTTTTGGAAAGAGGATCGCGGTCCCTACCATTGCCCCAGCATCCGTTTGGGCTGAGTGTGACGTTCAGGTCCCCGACAATCACCAGAGAATCCATCTCTAGAATACCGGAGGCAAAAAAATTGTCCCAAAAAGGAGACCTATTCTTATATGGAGCATAAACATTAAGGAGATTCAAGCACTGTACGTGACCCCTTACAGTCGCCGAGAGCATGATACCTGCGCAGCACTTGAAAGCCTTTGCGTTTATCCAGACAGGGTCCCAAAGGGCAGCAAGACCGCCAGATAAGCCGTTTGCACCAGTTGCCACCATGTACCATGTCGGGAGCATTTTCCTGAAAAATGCAATAGTCGTGAGGCAGGGATGCATGGTTTCTTGTATGAAGATAACTTTTGGACGTTCCTGATGAAAAACAATTTGAGCGCCAGATATTTATGGGACGCGCCCAGCCCCTGGATGTTCATAGATATGAGGAAGGTCATCGGGAGGGCTGACCAGCCATACTTGCTCTAAGGGGCTGTGGGGCAGCAGATTCCGATATGGGCACTTCCACCAAGGAAAGATTAGTTATACCCAGATCAGATGCAATAGTTTTGCCTCTGAAGTGCCGACTATCTCCTTTTTTCTTTTTCTGAACAGTGATGTTGCTAGCAGAATTTGGCTGATGGAGGGTCCAGGGGGCTTATAAATGGTGAGGGGTTCAAAAGTAAGGGGGTTCCTTTGAATGAAGAGGTCGACATCGTTGTCGAGGGCATTTAAAGGCGATCTGGAGGGAGAGAAGCCAGGGGAGGGCACAGTAGCGGGTTCTTTTCCTTTGGTAGAAACATTTGGGGGAGGAGAGCGAGGACTTAAAGGGGTTGACGGAGAGGATGAAAGCGTGATATAGCGGGAACCCACTTTAATGTTCTGAAGAGACATACCAGGAGGGGAGGGAACAGGGAAACCCTCTGTAGGATCGGGGATGGGAGAGGAAATAAACACAGTCGGAGGATTGGGAGCGGCATCCTTGGGCCCTTCCGTGACAGGAACGAACGGGGATCCAACTGGATTGTCCCCCATCATAAAAAAAGAAGCAGAACCCCGAGGGTATTTCTTTGCTGATGGGGATAGGAGGTGTCTTCTGCGACCATAACTTGCTCATCTGGCTCAATGGCAGATTTGGAAAATGCAACCTTTGCACAAACTCAGTACCAAAGAAAACGTCTGGCTTCTGCAAGCAAATGAGGGCATTGGTAGCCTCCAGATGAGTGGGATCCTCCATCAAAGTTATTTCCTCAATATTCTCTATTCCATATTCTATCAATTTCTTTTGGAGAGCCTCTTTTGTCCACGATTTACAAATATTGCGTACATTAAGAGTTTCATTATCTTGGCATCTTGCAACTCCGCATTGCTTCCCTCTCACCTGTGGATTCTTGAGCTCTGCCATTGCCCTTTTGACTTGCTCCACACTTGCGAACCGAACAAATGCAAAGCTCTTATTCTTCTGAGTACGAGAATTCTTTGGCAATCTGATCTCAACAACTTCACCAATCTGACTAAACACCTTCTTCAGATCCTCTTCATCAGCGTCTTTATCGAGCCCACCCACAAACACTTCAAACTCCTTCTGCTTTATCTGCTCCTTCACCATGGCTGGCATGTCCACATCATCAGCTCTGTCTCCCTCCACACCCTCTTCATTTCCATGAGTCTGCTCATTTCCAAACAGCTCATCGTGGTGTTTTGTATCATTACCTTCATTATTATGTGCTTCGTGCATTACAGTATTGATTTCCTTCTTCTCTATGTCTATTCTTTTGTGATCCTCCACGATACCTTTAACAGAGGGCTTATCAACAACCTCGAAGGATCTTTGTCCTTCCCATTGGCATCTTCTACGGGAATTTCTTTTTCTGTTTAGGCTTTGACACTTGGCTCGTTCAAATCTTTACATGGTTTGATGGCTTCCTCTCTGACTTTCAGAGTTTCAACGATGGGAGAGGGCTTCGATTGTGTTTTCTCGACAGTCTCAGGTTCTGCCTTCAGCGGGGCAAAGCTCACGGACTTGGGTGGGGTTTTGGAGAATTTGCTACAAGCCTTATTCGTTGTTTTCTTCTGGGTAGTTGACCCAACATTCTTTTGGACAAGACGGGGAGGCATTATTGCAGAAAAGTGATGGAGTGTGGACTGAAACCCGAATGTCATGAAGATAGAACGAATAGAAATTAAAAAAAAAAAAAGGCAACCTGAGAAGCCGCTCTGTTGGGCAGTGTAGTATTGAGTGTTTAGGGAACTGAGATCAGTGCTCTGTAGGGCTGTGTAGTACTGAGTATTTAGGGAACTGTGGATTAAATATATGTGTTGGCGTGGAGAACTTGTGCGTTTTCGCTAAGGTCCGATGCAAGATTTTTAGCCGACCTGACATTTATAGCCCGCTTCAATGGAGGTCAGGGTTTTATGGCTAAGTCCCAGCTCCAGTAGACCCCGACCTAAACAACCCGCCTACTTTGGTAGGGTTTATCAGCAAAGGAGAGGTAAAATAATGCAGAGTAAATTCCTAACACTTATCATAAATAGATTCAAAGGTTGATGAGAAATTCCTATTTCGAAGATAGGATTTAAATATAAAAATAATAATTTTGGAAATTAAAATGTAGATTAAGTTATAATAAATAGATATAGATAATGAGGATTAAGTTATAATAAATGTAGTCTACATGTGATGTGAAGTGGCCCCTTCAATTCTCTAAAGATATAGTCTTAGCCAGGTTACATTTTTTATTTATAAGAAATGTACATAAAGAACATCAAGCTATAAGATTGTATATTTCTTAAAATACATGAAACAGAATTGATCTATAACAAAAATAATATTAAAGATCTATCTCATACTTTTATCCAAACTCTATCAAATTGTAAAAACAAATACTATTTTAAATCTTTGTATAAAAAAGTACACCTTGGGTATGATAATGATTGTAAGATTACTTGAAAAACCATGAGTGAAGCCTCCGATGTGTTCTTAAAATGTTAAAATAAGTAGTTAAAAAACACTAATTAAAAGAAGGGGAGATACTATATAAATAGAAAGCAATAGAGGCTTTTACACTTTCCTAAATCTAATCATAAAAATTATATATGTCACTATTGACTTGAAAAACTAGAAAAATAGTGTGATTATCTTGGGGGAATGGAATTGATATGTATAAATCCCAAATGTTGTGGGCGACATTGAAACCCTTATTACAAAGAATGATATGTTTTCTTTAGGAGGCATAGAGTTTAACATTAAATGACTAGCAAAAGAGAAAGTTAAGGACATCCAAGGCTACCAAATGGAAATCCTAAAAATTAATGGTCCCCATCATCACCCCCTGCTGAAGGTGTTTCTCATCCTTTGAGAAAATTAATCATTGATGTGAAGTTCATGCATAGCCCTCATGTCCTCTCTAACATCCCAAGGAATCTCAGATGATGTGCCTGCCTATGGATAGAAACCTACATTTGCCTCTATGTGTATCCATTCTTTTTGTTCTTCTGCTTGGTTCCTTCTCTCTTGTAGGCCCAACAGTAAGGGAGGATTGTTTTTTATTCCTATCCATTGGATCTTCAGTTTTTTCATGATCCTTTTGTATAATGGCGTTCTCTCCAAGGAATTCCTTAGTTTGATACTCTCTAATTTGTAAACTGTCCTTAAAATGCAGGATGTATCATTCTTGGGCTTCCATGTACCTAGGTGCTAAATGAGAATCATCAGAGATGAGATTGTGGTTATATATGACAATCTTGGGGCTTACTAATTCTTCTCTAATGTATAAGGGACCCCTTTCTTCTTTTACCATCACATTCATTACTTCTTTAGCTCTTGTTTCCTCATTGGTAAACCAAGAGACTAATGCGATAAGTTGCATGTCTCCCGATCTTGAGTTGGGGTCCCAAAAATTCATATATGTTAGGATCAGATACTGCATGTAAAACTCAACTAGTTTTCCCCTATCCTCAATACTTTCCTTTTTGAAAAACTTAATGAATTGTCAGTAGTCCTGGAAAGGTAAAGACCCATATTGTGCTAATGTCTTTATCTAGAATTGCAACCATTTCTCCTTGAGGAAAATGGCATAGAATTTGGATGATTTCCTTCACTATAGGGATTCCATACATAAACTTTCCATAGTAGCAAGTTGTGTCTATTTTTCTTGTAGTTGTTGTCTTAGCCTTGTGTTTTCTGCCTGTAGATTCTCTCTCATGATTGAATCCCTTAGTTTCAAGTCATTCAGTTCCTTTCTCATTTCATTTAATTTCTCTTCCATGAGGCCCACATCTTCTATCTTTTTGGATTTTGAAATTTGCATCCATCTATGTGTTCTGCCTCTTTCCTTCTCCAAGTCAAAGAAGAGTGGTTAGCAAATTTATCAGGTGTAATCCTACCTCCCTCAACAAATTTGTTGTAGGATTATAGGTTGAGTTGTGGATCAGGCTCCTGGAGCTCTTGGAGGCATTTTTCATCTTTTTTTGGGGTGGTTTCCCCTTCCTGTAACACTTTCTGTTGCTCTTGTAGCAACCCTCGTTTCTCTTGTTGTAGCCCCTATTTCTCCTGTAGCTCTTTATTTTCTTCTTGTAACAAGGAATTTTGTGTCTTGAGCCTCTTAAAGGTGACTCCTCTAGTGGTGGGCCTTCCCATGGGTAGCACATGTTGCTTAGTTTTGGCCTTAGGAGAGGTAACTTATTCAATATTTCCCTCACTAGGTACCACTTCTCCCTTTTTTCTTGTTAACTCATCAATGTTGATAGGGATTTCTGAAGGATGCTAAATCTTCCCTTGCCTTATCTTGGTGCTTTCCCTTGTTTTAAAGTATAAGGGACCTTTCTTGGGTTGCCTTCTTTCGGGCTTGACAAGTGTACCCAATGTGGCCAATGTGACAACCACTTCTTGCTCTGTGTTTCCTGGTGAAAGGCTTATTTTCTTGCCTTCCCTACTTCTCTCTTGAGGTTTAGGGGGCACCTCAAGGTTCTCCTCCTCTTCTTCTTTATTCTCCCCTTCTTTTCCTCCCTCTATTTTTTCTTCTTCTTCCTATTTTTATGTTGCCTCCTCTTCTTCCATGGTTTTTTCTTCCTCCTTCTCTTCTCTACCCCAAATACTAGAGGTTGGTGTTCCCTCTTGCTATGTGGAGGCAATGGCTTATGTTTCAATGAAAATTTCCCTGTCCATGTCCACAAAATCAACCAATAGCATAAGGTTCCTTAGGTGTCTTAAGGAATTCATAAAAATCAAACTAATAAGGCCATGGTAAGAAATGTGTTGGTGTTTCCCTTCCCTTACATTCTGGATCACTTCAATGATACACTGTAGGAGAAATGTGGAACACTGAGTCTCTGTTGAATGGGTAATTTTGCTTTGAATCTTAGCTCATGGAGCAACCTAAAATGATAGGCGACTACAATGCTCAACCTCCCCTCACATGATATGTATTTGAGAATGTTATAGGCCACTTCATCCCAAGGGTAAGGTAGGATTTATATCCTCACTCAATTTTTATCTTTTATAGAATTTTCTCCATGGATGAAGAAGCTCTTCTTGGCTGTGACCCCTACTTCCTTGTCCTCCTTGATCCATCGAACCCCAAAGGGTAGGGTATTCACTCTTCTTATGAGTTCATCATTTAAAGAGATGGAAAGTCCTCTAACAACAGTAGTGGAATTATTTTCTTCGTGAGAATTTAGTGCCATGGTAAATTCTTGAGTTATGTCATCATCACACCCCTTCAACTTTTCAAAGAATCCCATCCACATATGTCTTATAAAAATGTCCACCATAGGAGGATGATGATGAATTATTTTTATGTTTGTGGGTTCTCTTCTGTTGAAACCTCCCCCCATTTCTCTTATCACTCCTTCTTGGGGTTACTTGGGTGTATTTTTAATTTTTGCCTCAGAGCAATCTCGAGTGTATAGACAATGCCAAATTTTCCTTTTTATCATAGGGGGAGAAGGACGCTATTAATTTTTTATCAAAACAAAATTTCCTCTGTCCCTATCTTTCCTTCACATGTAACAATTTTAAAAGGGAACTACTACATAATTGTTTGCTACAAGATATTTAATTCAGGCAGAATTCTCCATGCAAATGTATGGAAATTAAAGAAGGAGAAAGCCACTTACTCCTTTCAAGATAACTTTGTCATGTGCATGAGGGTTTGAGGACAACTTTAGGTAGCTTTGGCTCCCCTTCTCCCTTCAACTCTCTCTTATAGCTTCTTTTAAGGTTTCCTGTAGCAGTTCAAATCCTCTTGTAACTTCTCATATAGCTCCTCCTATAGCACCTGCAAACACAGTTCGAAGTAGCTCGCTGACACCCTAGGCAGTGTCTTATAGCACTAGCTCGTCCTTCTCAAATGGAGTTGAGCCTTGTACTTATTAGTCCTTTTTATGGTAAAGGTTCAGAGTGCTTTGGTGATCATCATCCCTTTTTTAACCATTTCCCCCACTCCTTGTAATCATCACCCTACTCCTTATGATCATCACATTTCTCCTCATAATCACCACTCCAATTAAGCTAAATTTTCCATGTTGCATGTGTGACTAAATGAAATTTAGTTTACTAATCGAAGGTGTCCAAGTTTATTGACCGCCTCCAGCGCATAAAAATTCCTTTCTCAACCATTTTGTCATTATATGCATAGGGAAGAGGTGAGGTTGTCATACTTGAGCCTACCTGTGATATCAGATTGTTGGAGATACCTGCATGTTGGAGCTAGAATTCATAACATGATCATCTTGAAGGTGTTGATTTCCTTTTCTTTCTTTTGCACAAGTCTTCATAGCTTTGATGATTCCTCGACTGATACAATTGTTGTGTGTGCAGGCTTCTTCCTAGTGTCCAATTTCCTATTGGTAGAGTGGATGGATTATCTGATATATGCCCTCTAAGGATGGTGTGTGCCTTCTCAACTTCAAAAATGGCTTCATGATGCTCAAGGTGGTTGGATCTTCTTCTCTGTGGGTGTATTGGTTCTAGATTATGTTGTACTTGTACAAGATGCTACAGGAGGAGTCTCCTTCCTATAACAATAACTTAATTCCTCTTAAAGACCTCAAATTGTATGTGAGATTGAAGGAAAGTCATAGGAGGTATAAGGATAGGATTAAAATCAACAAGACCTAGTGTAGGTAGTGTAAACGTTAAAGGCAAATCTTTTTCTGGTTTTTTTCTCTATGTAGGGCAGAGTGGAATTTGAAGATGAATTTTGGCTAGATGGAGTGGATGAGTGATGAAGGGGTGTTGTTGGACCTCTCCCAACAATTTCTAAAGAAAACATGACCTTTGAACCCATTCTATCTAATCAAATTTCCCCCTATAGTAATTTAGGTTGCTCCTCTAGAAAAACAAACCCTCATGTAGCAACTCGGGACAGTCCTGTAGCACTTCAACGAGGAAAAAAATGGTTTAATTACTAGCTAACTGATGGAGATAGGTAGGGAGGTGAATGAAGAGGTTGAAAATGCAATGGATGGCTGGAAAAATGGAGGAATGGATCTATATAATCTGTTCAGTAGCCATGGTTCTTTTGACTATCTAGAGTCTTGCAAAAGAGAAATGTTAGCAAAATTGGTGTAGGTGATTGTTGGGTGCAACCCAACTTGGCTAGATTTTGGGCAAAGAAGTCAATTTTTGGGGATAAAGCATGCAGTACAAAGTGAAGTAGACTGCATAGCAAATGAGGACCATGCGGCTAACCTAACACATTGTATAGGGGCTTCGCGGTGAAGCCCCTCCCTTCTTGTTTAAGCTTATAATTGTAAAAGTTGAATGGTTTTGGACCATAGTCCCTTGTATTTTGGAAACCATGGTATGTGTTCCATGGTATTGAAGCGATGTAATCCCTCAATGTAATAGTATATAGGGATGAATAATAAATAAGTAAGGTAGTGATAATTAGAACCAATCTGTGTTTATGGTTTGATTCTTTGTGATTTGGTTTTGTGGTGAAGAAAAGTCTCTTCCACTAAGTGCGCAAACGACCTGCAGCTGAGTGCACAGGTCAAGAAATGTTTGCTATAAAAATTCTATATTATAAGCAATAGTTCTTGTGGACATAATACCACATTGGGATGAACCATAGTAAAATCTGTGTCTACATGTGTTTATTTGCTTATTATCTACACTTTATTTCATTATTGTAAATTTTATGAATGTAAATGATATGTGTCAGTAATCACTGTAACTGTGAAGTATAAGTGTGAAGTTTTTTATGAATGCAAAGTAGTAGATAAATGTTAAACACAAGAGAATACAAAGGCGCCACAATGCAGTATCCCTCAGGCTGTAGAAACGTGGTTCTGTAACCTCCCATAATCACTTCGGGTGAGACTACGATCTACTTGTAGGTTGTTGTTGAGAGGGCCAGTGGTTGAGGGTTTTGTTGGTGCACAGTACACTTTGAACCTAGGTCCAACCCACCTAAGCCAACAAATGGTTCCATTTCTGGGACCAAGATCTGTTTGAGGGATATGTTTTGGCATCCGTCAAAGAAAGAAATCTAAGAGTGGGTAGAACAAAAGGAACAAGAATTTGCAGAGAAATAAAATAGAAACCCTTGCCGATCAAATGAAAGGTGGTTGGAAAAGTATGTCTTTGAATATTAGTAAGAAATATTCTTTGGTTTGTTTCATGTCGAGCTATATGAGTGGGTATCAAGATTGATAGAAAGGAAAGATTGTTTTAAAGGAGATGAACCTAGAAAGTGGAAACCTAAATTAATACAACGACTCAAGAACACCAACTACAGGATCTCAAGAGCTGTTGATTTCTAGATCGATATCATTTTGGGAGGATTCATTACCAAGTTCGTGGTAGACTTGATTGTGTCCTACAATGAAGAATAACGAATATTTTTCGAAGGACCACGAGGTAAGCTCTTAAGATCCTTGAATCTCTCGATTAAGATGCTTTTGTGTGAAAAAGGAATTTTACGAATGCAGTCAGATTATTAGCTACTTATGTTTAGAAGATCCGAAGAAGAGATTAGAACAACATGCAGTGGAAGAAGGTATAGAATAGACATTAGGAAGAGATCGTGTGGCCAAGATTCAAAGGTTTTCATAGAAACTGACTATAGTCCTATGTTACGTGATTCTGAAAGTGAAGAAAACCATTCTGGGAGTCCTAAAGTAACCCCGCTATATTCACCCTTCCAGCCTGAAAGTTCACCGAAGTTAGAATCAAGTAGTAATCAGGGTGTTTTTGGTTGTCCCCATCCCCCTACCCGTCCACTCCTCCTACCCCACATCCCCTCCCCTTACAAATTCCCAGCCCCACCCCCTTGCCCTCCCCCTCCAAGTAGAACTATGGTCGATGATATTAAGATGCATGCCTTTAAAGGAACTGGATCAGAGGATCCAGATCAATTCTGGTTCTTATGCAAAGCAGTATGGACAATGAAGCAAGTCCATGACGAAAAGATAAATAAAGTGCATTTTTTCACAACATTCTGGGATAGAGCCCTGACGTGGTACATGAAGTATTCGAGAAACTAGAATAGAGAATCTATAGACATCAAAACAATGCTAGTGAAATAATTTAAGAAGCTGAAGTCTCAGCCGAAGTGTATTAAAAAACTAAAAGAGATCAAACAAAGGCATACTAAGTCTATCTGGGAATTTGATCAGAGATTCAAGATCTTATTGGATCAGGTGAGCTTCGAAATATCTCCATAGCAGCATAAGGAATGGTTTATTGTTGCATTACCTCCACATATAATATTGCCTTTATCACAACAGAAGATAGAGACTCAAGCCGAAGCTTTAGAACTTGTGATGAAGTTAGAAGCTTCACCCATAGGGGACATCAATGTAGGTATGCAGCAGATCCAGAGTCAGTTGTCAAATTTGACTCTACAAATACATGATATGAAGAAAAGTAAGGAAGTCCGAGAGGAGGTATGGTGTACAAAGTGTAAAGGAGAAGGAAATTCTAACGAACAATTCCCTCTTTTTCAGAACCTACATGGCTAGTGGTGTGTCGAACCCTTTAAACCCCTTGAATGTCAGATCTAGCTTATGGTGTGAGATATGTAAAATTAGAGGTGAACACCACCCAGAATATTGTTATTTGTTGCAGAAGTACGTACAAAACCCAAGGAACTTGTATTGCAAGTTACGCAAATTAGTGGGACATGATGACAACAACTACCGAGCTTACAAATTGATGGTGGAGCGAAGTGCCGATGCATATAGAATGCAATCTGAAGAACATGGACATGAGGAACATACACAACATGGTGGTTGAGGTGGCTATCAAGGTCAACGTTGAGATACTAGTCAAGGATGAGGATAGATTATCTGCTATAACTGTGGCTAAGCAAGAACTTTTGCAAGAGATTGTTAGAACCCTACCATGACATGTAAGTATTGCAAAATTTTTTATCATGTTATTGAAGAATGTCCAGTACTTATGGAAAAAAATGCAAGAAAAAAGAAATCAGCAACCGACATAAAACATCCAAATGATCACTGTGGAACCAAGGACCGATGAACCTCGCGTTAGCATTCTAACAAGGAGTGGAGTGGTGGCTGGAGATGATAAAGCAGATGGGAAAAAGGAAGCTAAAGCTACATGGGTAAGAGAAGCTAATGAAAAATCTCTTGCCTTTGATATTCAAAAGGAAAAATAATTATTCATGGAAGTGAAGTGAAGCTTTACGAATGATGGGGCTTCGACCTCCGCTGTGCAGCCAACATAGAAGAATAACTACGATATAATATCAGTTGTGACACAAGAGGTGGATCCATACATTTTGAAGTCTTTCCAACAAACTTGCATGAAGTTGTTAAGAAACTAGAAAGTTGTAGAAGGGTTGCAAGAATTGATAGACTCCTGTGCTTCTAAAGAAGTACCATGAAGCGATATGCACATAGTAAATAACATAAATCGACATAAGAAGAGGACTGGAAAATAAATGATAGTTATTGCACAAATCAGAGATCAAATTATTGCACAGATCAGAGATTAGAGATCAAGTTATTTTGGATTTAGGATTTGATGACCTGGGAATTGATGGGTAAGCCGAAGTTGCAATAGTCACCTATTCAACTAAAGATGGTGTAAAAGCGTCTACAACCACCCTCCAAAATTTTGTCTTAGCCTGTTTTGGAGCCTCCCTACCAACCTTCACAACAACTTGCCTTGCTTCATCAAGTCCTCAAACTTCAGTGTCTTTCTTGCTCAAAGGCAGCCTGTCGATCACAATTTGATCTTTCCCTTTCACAGGCTGCTCATCCAAACTTGGTCTAGCTGCAGGCTGAGCAGCTACCTAGTGAAATTTGTGCATTTCTGGAGGGTAACCAGCAGTTCCCTCTAGGAATTGTGCAATTACTTTTGTTAGTTTGTTCTTGGGCTCCAGGATTGCACAATCCTGTCTACACTCCCAACAAGCATTGCGTAATTTTTCCCATCAATAGGCAGTTCAGCCCAAGATTTGCACAAATCTAGCCAACAGTCAGCTGTTGGGCCCAGAAACTACGCAATCCCCTTTGGGCAGTCAACCCAGCTAACAATTACATATGTGCATTTTTCTCCAGCAGTCAAACAGTCTCTTGCATGTGCAGTTGAGTTGATTGGTTCCCTCCGGGACCGATAAAAACAAACTTACATGCAGAGGTTTCTTCTCCCAAGGCTGCATGCAAAGGCATCCCTTGTTTCATGGATCTATGTTTAGCAGTTGCAGGTTACATGAAAGGAACAATTCAGAAACCTCCCTCCAAGTGTCGCTTCCCCTAGATTTATGGCATGCACGTCATAACCTTGATGTTATCAAAACTCATCAACCGGATGCTGCAAATATCATTCCTCACATCAACCTTGTAGCTCTGACATCCCACATCAAACCTAGGAGCAGATGGTACATTCAACTTAGATGTTTTGGGGTTAGCCTGCTTCCCATGCCTTGTGCTGCATTTCTGTCACTTTTTGTGTTTCCGCTTGTGGGAGTGTTGTTTGCTTGATTTCTTTGAATGCCTACTATGGTTTACATATATTCTAGCTTGTCCTCGCTTTGTTTCAATTTTCGTTGCTATCTCACTGCTTTCACATGCATGAAACTGTTTTGCATGGACGTTTGCCGAACCGGCGAATGGCCTCACCCACATGCGTGTTGATCCATTTGCTCAATCTTCCATTCATGTTTTTCATGCACTGTCTATCACTTTTTCTATCACTTAGTGTCGCCATGCATCTCATCGACTTAACTTGCTTTCAATTTCTCGTCGGCGAGTTGGGCCAACCTTGGCTCAGTCTTTACCTTCACCAAGGCTACGTTACGCAATTTGGAGAAGGAAGGCTCACCTTCCTCTCTAGATTTGTGCATTCTTTCCCATCACTAACCTCCTAGAATGAATCGCACATTTCTGGAGGTTAGTCACTGCTTGGCCCAAAATTTGCTCAAATATATCCCTGGGCCAGCAGTTTTTCTAGCTAGAATCGCGTATTCTGCAATCCTAGTAGCCAACTGCCCAACTGGATTGCGCATTTTGCAGTTCCAACAGTTAGTTAGTCTCCCAACAGCCCGCATTGTGCCTTGTACAGCCTTGGCAGTCGGTCTCCTGACCGAAATTGTGCAACCTCCATGATCATTCACCTAGTTATGATGCAAGTTAGTTCTCATGTTCATTTTGGTTTTCAACTGATAGATTGCTTGCTATGAGTGTTGCCATGTCTCGAGGTATCACAGGTGTCCATTTGCCTCTCAGAACTACAGGTACAGTGGTTTCCAAGAGAGCAAGGATGAAGACACCGTTCAGAGCACGCTTGGGGATGCAGTCGATCAAGTGTCCATGGTATTACCTACTCACGAATACATCAAGTTGTTCATGGACAAGGACATCAAGCAACAACATTAGAGCGAGCAACATCAAAGTGAGCAACATCATGAACAATATCTGAAGGCAACTTGTCTAATGCAGGGAACGCAGTGGATGCAAGAGGAAGGTTGTTGACAACATAGAGGTAGAGCAAAGTTGTGAGACTAAGCAGATCCACTGATAATGAAAGCAACTTTGGAGACTAAGACTATGAAGTGACGACGCGACATGAAGATCGCGTCAAGGCAGAAGATAGAACAAAGAAGGAGTTGCATGTACCGAAGCAGCAACTCAGGAAGAACATGAAGCTACACAGACAGACCAATGAGTTACAGTAGGAAGATGAACAACACTGGGCGCAACATGCACGCACGGATGAAACTGTGCTAGTATAGGGTAAGAATCCATCCCAACAGCTGACACAGAGAAAATATGGTGAGTAGCATTGTTGATTGCATGCAAAGGATCCAGTATCATGCATCTCGTTGAGCGCATGCATGAAATCCAACCCATTCAACACACTCACTAATGCGAAGTGAAGAAGCAAGTCGAATTCGGGCCGAACGTGCACTTCGGCAAGTTGATGTGCATGACCACCAACACACACTTGAATATCATCATGGACATTATGCATCAGTGTGTTTCCGGGTCAACCCTACCTAAGAAGACCATGTGCATGTTAGCAAATGAGTTGGATGAAGGGGTTGAACCAATGCACCGGTCGCAACGAAGACAAGAGTTCGCTTCAATGAGATGTCACCATGAGGTGCATGCACACCATCATGGATGACCAAGCTTGGCATCAGCTCACCAAATTCACCATCACAAGCATGTCAAAGAGTTGGTCTCACCATAGCAGACTGAGTGTTAGTGATGTCTTGTAAGGCTTGCTCAAGCCATGTTGTCTCACATGAGTACATGTGCATTGTAATGTTGAGTCATGTCAAGTGTAAGTTGAGTGTCAAGAGTTGGATGTAACAATCATAGAGTAGGTGAAGAGTCATGAAGGTAGTTGAACTGTCACAAAGGAGAATTTCAAGGGTCACCCCACCCTTTGCTATAAATAGTTCCTCATAACTCATTGTAAAGGCTTTTGGTCAACCAAGCTTATACTAAGACTATCTAGAAGAAGACTTGGACAGTATTGTAACACACCTTGGCTTTTCCACTGCACGAAGCTAGTACATCTCTTTGGAGAAGCAGGCAGATGTGGTTGTAAAGTTCTCCTGATAGGGCTAGCAGGTTTACATGGTGTATTGTATGATTGTGATTTACACTTCTTTATATAATAAAAGCCAGCACATTTTCATGCATATGTTGTTATTGTAGTTGGATTATGTTGATTGCCTTAATGATATATGTTCTTTAACTTACGTACTTGTGTATGAACTGTTTCATATGCAATTATATGAATCTTGTTGTTAATGTGTTGCATATGTTGTTAATGTTGTCACCATCCATGTCGACTGCTCTGCTGAACACCAGACATACCTTTCTCCGAACCTTGTTATATCAACGGTCACGCTTGTCTCATACTGATCGTGAGTGTTATTCGCGTTATCTTACCTTGTATGTTGGGACTTCCGCATCAGTGTTGACTGCTTTGCTGGAAGCTGTGCACGTCCTTTGTGTGGTGTGCTCCTAGCAGAGTTGGGACCAATCCCTTTCAACCTCAAACTCACCTTCATCTTCCTCTCCCTTTGAAGTGTTGGAACCTCTCATACTCATTCCTTGACTCACTGCATCAGTCACACCCTTGCTACTGACAAATTTATCTTACTTGCCTCTGTGCGACTTTGCGGTCAAGGCATTACCTTACGACCCATTGTTGGGATTCCTGCACCAAACGGTTTGAGGTCTAATTGAGACTTCTCACTGAGGAGATCCCCTTGACATGTTGGTGGGAACAACACCGTCAACATTTCTAGCGCTAGAAGGAGGGCATGATGACAAGTAGTGCTCTCACATCCAGTTCTGAACCTTTGCATATCTTTCAATGGAGTCTTGCATTCTTCTTCCCCCGAGGTGTTTTCCAAATCATGAAGATGTCTCCATCTCGGGGAAGATTTTTGATCTCTTGTCTACTCACACGTATGATGGTGAAGGAGAAGTGGCTTGGCCTGAGTATTTAGAGAACTTTCTTTCCATGATTCATGAGGAAGATGAGTTTACCGACGAACAGGCTGATTTGCTACTTGCATTCACACTTCTTGAAGTTCCATTTCATTAGATGCTCAGCCTACTCGCTGACACCATGCACTCATTTGAGCACTTCTATGATCTTATTGAAGACACATTCTATCATTTCAATCTAGACCATCTTGAATGGAAACGATTAAAACAACGCAGAGCTCCGTATGAATCCATTATTGATTTTTGGTAGCACTTCCGTGACTTACAATTTCAAGCTCCGAAGAGCCAGATGAAGTTCGCTTACCTCTGGGACTGATTCAGGTACTGCCTTAAGAAATCTGTCTATCCCAAGGGGAAGATTCATGTCAAAACTCACTAAACCTTCTTCATTAATGGAACTACGCAATCCCATGTGGGAGCACACGCTGTCCTAATGGATTGTTTGCCTCCCTCTCATTTAACAGTTCCACCACACCCAGTGATGCTGATGATCATGTTTGTACACTTGTTCAACCTTTGCACCCTCTGAAAATCAATCCACTCAATTTTCACGTAGAGTTGGTTGTGAGTCCTTCGAGTTCTCATATGCGTTCCTTTTTTCGACCTCCATCTTCGCACCCAGGTTTTCCTCCGGATAATGTTGTCTTGTGTTTGTCCATTCCGGACTCTCCACTTGTTGTGAATGAGGAACAACCCAGTGACAAAGTTAGTGTTGCACAACCAACATGTGTTGTCATTCATCAAGAGTATGAGTGGGAGCTTGAACATCAACACTCGGTGAAGGATGACTCCCTTCCATCTAAGCCCCCTTCGTTCCTTCCTAGCTTCTTTGGTGAACCTGTCATCCACGATTTTGTATGTGTGCCTTCATCTACAGATGCATCCATTGTTGATCACTCGTAGGACTCACCAGATGCTAGACCATCATTCGACAACGGAGAGGATAAGTTATTCATTGAAGATCCACTTGATCCTTTATCTACTCTTTCTGGAAACATAGAGGGCGAACATCCTTCCTTCTCATCTACCCCTCTGCGTGATTCATCAAATCATGAGGATGCCGACCAACATTTTGAATTTTCTAATCTTGGTTGTCGTGATCTCTTCACCTTATCATATGATCACAATGCTGATTCACTCGTTGTTAGTCCATCTAAGCTAGTCTATGAAGATCCATTTGTCAACGAAGTCGAAACCCCACAGACCATCAAGGCACTTCAACCCAAGCTGATGGTTATGTCATGCCCTTGCTTTCATGAGGTTGGTTTCGCTTCCGATCAGGAAATTGTTCAAACACTGGAGGCTCCTCATCACTCATCTATATGCACTCAAGATCAATCTAACACTGAGATCACACTTCCTCCACTTAAATTGCACGATCCCATTGCTCATGCATTGGAGGAGTCCTATATTGCAAGCACTCATGCGCAATGCAAGTTATCTTTGTTTCTTTCATTTTCTTGCATGTCACAGTCAAGAGTGCGCTTGTGCCTCAAATTTGCACGTAGTGTCACAAAGCACCATGATAAGTCCATGGATTGTCCATCATGTGCATGCACTCACTTATGCCTCGTTGGCACTTTAAAACATGAAGTGTGGCTGTCTTCACTGTCATATCTTTCCTGTATGTTGGTCCGCACGAATTGGTCACTCGCGAACCAAGCCTTCACTCACATGGGTCTACCAATGCGTCGGTGGCTGCATTGGAAGTATCACTTCACGTGATCAGGCCCATGCACTGTTAGTTTAGGAGTAATAGTAGTGTTTTCTTTTAGTTGTTTGCTTGCATGCTTGTTTGCTTACATGCTTTGTTTGCATGTTTGTTTGCTTACTTGTTTGTTTACTTGTTTTTCTTTCACTTTTTCTTATGCTCTCATTTTTCTTTGTTGATTGTTAGTTTGTTTGCTTGTTTTGTCCGTAGGTTAGTTGCATGAAACCATAACCATGTGTAGCTCATGAAACAAGTTGGGTAAAGTACAAGAGGGCTTGTACAACTATCAATTCTTGTTTATCTGTCATATTGCCTCTGTATGATGAACTTGTTACTCTTAGTCCATCATACATTGAAGGAAAATACGTACTCTTTGAAGTAAACCTTGGTGTAAACACAATTCTTGCATGCTAACTAGTGTCACCCTCTCTAGTCGATTGTTTTTGGGTTAACCCTTGCCATCTCAGTCAAGTAGAGTAAGGTGAGGGGGGAAACCTTAACAGACACATTAGAGATACAATAAACTACTTCTCTGCTAGAGCAACCCCCTCTGCTCTCAATAAGTCGAGATCCCTCTTCTACCTCTAAAATGAATAAGTGTTATGCATAGTGAAAATGAAAAAGATGAAAAAAATGAAAAGTACAAAAAAAAATCAAAATTCAAAATGAATAAGGAAAAAGAACAGAAAGGCTTCCTACGCAAGGAGGTGATGCAAGTAACTCTACCAGGGTACTGACCAAGATCACTGGCAATGGAGCCATTTTTGTGTTCCTATGTGACTCCATTGGGGTACTGTCCAAGCCTGCTGGCAGTGGAGCAACACTAGTGATGAAAGTAAGACTCTGACAAGTATACTGCTTGTGCAACTATGTATCCCTCAACCCCAATTGAAACAACTCTGTTGCCTTGGCTTGGAATGTGTGTCAATCGACCAAGAGTCTGGCAGATGCTACATCTCAAAATCAAGTTAGTGTGAAACCAAGATGAGCTAAGAATTGAACAATACTTTCGAAGATGTTAGACTTGATTTTCAAAAACAAGGTCCATTCAGAGAGCTAGAGTTCTACCAGTGTGTCGCCAAGTGTTGTAGCATCTACAACCACCCTCCAAAATTTTGCCTTAGCCTGTTTTAGAGCCTCCCTACCAATCTTCACAGTAGCTTGCCTTGCTTCGTCGAGTCCTGAAACTTCAGTGTATTTCTTGCTCAAGGACATCCTCTTGATCATAGTTTGATCTTTTCCTTTCATAGGCTGCTCATCCGGACTTCGTCTAGTTTTAGGTTGAGCAGCTTCCCAGTGAAATTTTCACATTCTTAGAGGGAAACCACCAATTCCCTCCATGAATTACACAATTCCTTCTGTCAGTCTGTTGTTGGACTACAGGATTGCTCAATCCTGTATGCCCTCCCAACAGTCATTACACAATTTTTCCCATCAACAGGTAGTTCAACACAAGATTTGCATAAATCTGGCTAGTAGTCAGCTGTTGGGCCCAAAATTTGCATAATCCCCTTTGAGAAGTCAGCCCAGCTCACAGTTAGAAATGCACATTTTTCTCTAGCAGTCGAGTAGTCGCTTGCATGTGCACCTGAGTTGACCGGTTCCCTCCGGGATTGAGAAAAACAGACTTGCATGCATAGATTGCTTCTCCCAAGGCCGCATGCAAAGGCATCCCTTGTTTCAGGGATCTATGTATAGCAGTTGGAGGTTACATGCAAGGAAAAATTTAGAAACCTCCCTCCAAGTGTCGCTTCCCCTAGATTTGTGGCATGCACATCATAAACTTGATGTTATCAAAACTCATCAACCGGATGCTACAAAGCTCTTTCTTGACATCAACTTTGTATCTCTGACATCCCACATCACATCTAGGAGCAGTTGTTACATTCAGCTTAGCTATTTTGGAGTTAGCCCGCTTCCCATGGCTTGTGCTGCATTTCTGTCACTTTTTGTGTTTCCACTTGTGGGAGTGTTGTTTGCTTGATTTCTTTGAACGCCTGCTGCATTTGCATATATTCTAGCTTGTCCTAGCTCTGTTTCAATTTTCGTTGTTGTCGCATGCATGAAACTGTTTTGCACGGACGTTCACCCATTCAGAAAACGTCCTCACCCACATACGTGTTGATCTATTTGCTCAATCTTCCATTCATGATGCATGCATTGTTTTATCACTTCTACTATCACTTAGTGTCGCCATGCATCTCATTGAATTAACTTTCTTTCAGTTTCCCATCGGCAAGTTAGGCCAGCCATGGCCCTATCTTTGCCTTCACCAAGGCTTCATTACGCAATCTGGAGAAGGAAGGCACACCTTCATCTCCAGATTTGCGCATTCTACCCCAGCACTGACCTCTTGGACTGAATTCACATTTTTAGAGGTCAATGGCTGCTTGGCCCAAAATTTGCACAAATATATCCCCGGGCTAGTAGTCTTTCCTAGCTAGAATCACACATTCCGCAATCCCAGCAGCCAACTGCCCAACTGGATTGCACATTTTGCAGTTCCAGTAGTCAATTATTCTTCCAATATCCCAGACTATGCCTTGTACAGTCTTGGCAGTGGGTCTCCCGACCTCCCGGCCGTAAATTGCACAACCTCCATGATCATTCACCCAGGTATGATGCAATTCAGTTCTCATGTTCATTTTTGTTTTCAAATGATAGATTGCTTGCTATGGGAGTTGCCATGTCTCCAGGTATCACAGGTGTCCATCTACCTCTCATAAGTACAGGTATAGTGGCTTCCAAGAGAGAAAAGACGAAGACACTATTCAAAGCATGCTTGGGAATGTAGTGGATCAAGTGTCCATGGGCTTAACTACTCACGAAGACATCAAGTTGTTCATGGAAAATGACATCGAGCAACAACATCAAAGCGAGTAGTATCATGAACAACAATTGAAGGAAGCATGCCGAATGCAGCGAACGCAACGAATGTAATGGATGTAAGAGGAAGGTTGTTGATAACATAGAGGTGGAGCAAAGTTGCGAGATCAAGCAGATCCACTGATAATGAAAGCAACTTTGGAGACTCGGACTATGAAGTGATGACGTGACATGAAGATCGCGTGAAGGCATAAGATAGAAAAAAGAAGTAGTTGCATGTACTGAATCAACAACTCAGGAAAAACATGAAGCTACACAGATAGACCAATGAGTTGCAGCAAGAACATGAACAACAATGGGCGCAACATGCACACATGGATGAAACTGCCCCAGTACAAGTTAAGAATCCATCCCAGCAGTTGACACAGAGAAAACATGGTGAGTAGTGTTGTTGATCGCATGTAAAGCATCCAACAGCATGCATGTTGTTGAGCGCATGCATACAATCCAACCCATTCAACACACTCACCAAGGCAAAGACAAGAAGCAAGTCCAATTGGGGCCGAATGTGCACTTCGGCATGTTTATGCACATGACCACCAACACACACTTGAAGATCAACACGGACACTATGCATCGGTGTGTTTCCAATTCAACTATACCCAAGAAGACCATGCACATGTTAGCAAACGAGTTAGATGAAGGGGCCAAACCAATGCATCAGTCACAACAGAGACAAGAGTTCGCTTCAGCAAGATGTCACCATGCGGTGCATGCACACCATAACGAATGTCCAAGCTTGATATTGGCTCACCAACTTCACCATCACAAGCATGTCAAAGAGTTGGTATCACCACAATAGACCTAGTGTCAGTGATGTCTTGCAAGGCTTGCTCAAGCTATGTTGTCTCACATGAGTACATGTGCATTGCAATGTTGAGTCATGTCAAGTGTAAGTCGAGTGTCAAGAGTTGGATGTAACAATCATAGAGTAGGTGAAGAGTCATGAGGGTAGTTGAATTGTCACAAAGGGGAATGTCAATGGTCACCCCACCTTTTGCTATAAATATTCCCTCATAACTCATTGTAAAGGCTTTGGTCAGCCAAGCTTCTACTAACTTCTATCTTGAAGAAGACTTGGACAGTGTTGTAACACGCCTTGGCTTCTCCACTGCACGAAGCTAGTATGTCTCTTTAGAGGAGCAAGCGGATGTGGTTGTAACGTTCTACTGATAGGGCTAGCAGGTTTACATGGTGTATTGTATGATTGTGAGTTACACTTCTTTATATAATAAAAGATAGCACATTTTCATGCATATGTTGTTATTGTAGTTGGACTACTCTGGTTGCCTTAATTATATTTAACTTACATACTTGTGTATGAACTGAGTCACATGCAATTATATGAATCTTGTTGTTAATGTGTTACATATGTTGTTAATGTTGTCACCGTCCGTGTCGATTGCTCTGCCAGACACCAAATAGACCTTTCTCTGAACCTTGTTATATCAACAGTCACACTCGTCTCGGACTGCTCCGTGAGTGTTGTTCACGTTATCTTATTTTGTATGTTGGGACTACCACATCCATGTCGACTGCTCCACCGGAAGGTGTGCATGTCCTTTGTGTGGTGTGTTCCTAGTAGAGTTGGGACTGATCCCTTTCAACTTAGAACTCACCTTCAACTTCCTCCCCCTTTTAAGTGTTGGAACCCCTCATACTCATTCCTTGACTCACTGCATCAATCACACCCTTGCTACTAACATAGTTATCTTACTTGCCTCTGTGCGGCTTCGCAGTCAAGGCATTAACTTACGACCCAATACTGGGAATCCTAAACCAAATAGTCTGAGGTCTGGTGGGCCCAGCACCGTCAACAGATGGTGAATCAACAAACGATTGTTCCTCTAGGAAGATTATCAGGTGTCACATTAGACATTAAAGTGTTGCGCACTATTAGAGTGGGTTAGTTTGTTAGTCAAAAAGTATTCCGAGTTATTTTATTGTTGTTTTAAAGAAGGTCAAATCATAAATTTGCTTGCTGTCATGATTTGACCTGTCACTGCTCAAAGGAGTCACTACTAGTCAGGTCATCACTCTAGTCATCAAGGTCAGCCATCGGGAAGGGGTGTCTATTGTATGGGAAATTTTTGTGATAAATTGTTGAGTCTGGGTATTAAGTAATGATAGGTTGGTAATATGGTCAAAAGGTATGTTGTTAAAGGAAGGATCTCGAAAGGATCCTAATCATTAATATTTTGATCTATGCCCTTGTTAGATGTTATATGAATCCCTCTACCTATCTCCTTTTTCCCTCATTACATTACTTCACATAATTCCCTAATGTTTATATTATTCCTATTGATCATTTTAGGCCTAAACCCTCATCCTTATTTTAACCTAACTACATATCCCTAGGCCTAAAATACCCCCTTCCCTAAGCATCATTACGCACCATGATTGACCCATCATCCTTTTCACCCCCGAAAAACTTTGGTTATCAAATTCATCATATATAAATCCTCCACCACCCTACAATATTCAAACAATGCTATCTCAAGCATGTCAATCTCATGAGGAATGCAGGTTAAATGTCAAACTTCTTACATCGGTAGAATACTTGAAATCATTGTAAAGGCCACCAATTTCCATTATGATTGATCATAGGTGATGGAATCATCCCTCATGCAGAGAATGAGATTAGTGGTCCTATTATGAAGAAAAGATCATAAAGGAGTTTAGAAAATGCAGAAAATCTAAAAAATCACAAGGAAGTTTATAGTTTGCAGAATAGTTCAAGCATGGAATTGCATTTTTCTACATAGAGAGGGGTTTCATCTCAGGCTATCCATCTGCACACAATTTGACTACAAGGATTGGAGAGGTAGGAAGTGAGTCACCTATCCTAAAATTCTCATTGCTATTTATCCTGGTGATTGTGTCAAAGTCGTGTTTGTTCCAGCTAGAAATTTTTTGTTGCGCACACTCTGTTATGTTTGACAAACTCACTTTTGCCTCTAAATGTGTTGTCGCATTGATTTAGACATGAAATTTTGACAATGAATGTGTTATGAAACTAGCCCACAAAAAGATAGAAAAGATAGATCAACGCCTTATAATTCAGCCTCTTTGAGGGGGCAACCTCCTTTACATTACATAA
>APFE030964488.1:6182-23154 GCA_000404065.3 Pinus taeda | reverse complement strand
AAGGACAGGATGCAAGGTGAAGGTAAAAAGCTAAAAACTATCAGGTATGGACCCTTTAGGATGCTTGAGAAGATTGGTGAAAATGCTTTTTGCCTTGATCTACTAGCTTACATGCACATCTACTCAGTTGTAAACGTAGATTGCTTGAGGTTGTTTGAACCTTCAATGATTGAGGACCCTGAAGAGCAGAGTCAATTACCTTCTGTTGATAACCTGCTACCTGAATATCTTAATGAATTACGGGAAGACACAGTGCTGGACATGAAGGTAAGGACGACGCGCAATGGTCAAGTGGAATACCTCAGGATTGGGATCAAAGGTTCGAAGCCAAGCAGTGCGAAGTGGATTGAGATTGGACAAGTGAGAAAGCAACACCCTCACTTAGTCGATGCTTGAAAACAACTTTTGGTGGTCCAAAATCTCTTTTATTGGGAAGGTCGTTATCCAAATTGGATCCATCAAAGACAGGTAGAGAACCATGATTGTATCAAGTCGGTACGAATCTCTAAAAATTCCAAAAACAACGATAAAAAACAACCTGAACCAGTGGCAATGGCAACCAGCGTGGAACGACAAGGACCTCGATCAAAGCATGCTGACCGAGGCCCATGGAGACTGCACAGGAGGTCAAAGTAGCCCCTGGGAGCCCCGAATTGGGAAAAGGAGGTGATTTTTGATGCGCGATTAGTGCTAATCGCACATTGCTGGGCGAACAAGGCCGAAATGGGGGAAGCCCGAGCACTTGGACGCATGGCAAACCAAAGAACCACGGGTGGGAAAGGCAAAAGCACTAATCGTACAAGGCAGGACTCGCGCTCTAGAAACCAGCGGTATTGATCAGGGCGCCCTCAAACGGTAAACGGTTTTGGAGAAAGTGGAGCAATCCCACTTAGCGATCGACGCGTGGCGGCGGAGGTGAGAGAAAACCACCGTTGATTGTGCGTTATCGGTCAAGTAGGTCAACAACGTGGGACATGCGAATGATGTCAGGTCTAGAGGTCCCAGATCGGACGGCTGAGATTGCGCTTAATGGAGGAAGCGGAATCGACGAAGGATTAAGCCGCGTTTGTAAAGCTTTGAGGTCTGTTTGACTGCCACGGTGGAGGAGGAATGCATCCACGATGAAACTGAAGAAATGAAACGACGAGCAAGCTGGCGTTTTTCAGAGGAGGACACGTGGTCACTTCCTGAGTGTTAATGCTGACGCCGAATAGGGAACTCCAAGCGCAGTTGTAGAAGGTGAATCGACAGAGGCGGAAGAGGAACCGAACAGGTATGGGGACGAATGGCTAAAAGCCATGAATAGAGACAGTCGAATAAAAGTAGAAGTAGACACAGAGAGAGAGTCGAGAGACAGTGAAGGTGGAACAATTGAACACTAAGAGATAGAAACCAAAGAAGAGGCAGTTAAGCGAAAGCAGAGATAGATAGAGGGCCGAGTTGACCAGCGACAACATCGAGCACTAGAGAGCTTGAGAGATTTAAGCCATCCCATAGAAGAATCTGTCTGGATCGAGCATCCCATTTGGCTCCTTCCACTGTAGACCAGAAGGTCACAGAGCTGGTAGGAAGAAGAAGAGTCTATGTACTCCAGTGGCTTGGGGAATCCAAGTACCACCCTGCCAAGAAAACATGCTTCAGGGGAACTCACATTGAGTCCTTGCATTGTAATTCTCTACTCAAAGACCCAATAAAATAAGGCCACCACTGAAAGCTGGACCGGAGATGTAGCCCTGGAGAATAGGGTGAACTCCTTATTAAAATTGCTTGTGTCTTTGTGGTTGCTTATTGTATTTCTCTATTGTCTTTCCATTTAAATGTCTGTGTATTGGCAATTTGATCGATACGTTGCTTAAATAACATAGAACACACACCGTCACATGAGTCTGTCATACCTTTCGTTTAATAAACTTTAAATTGGTGTCACTCATAGGGTGATTATCAGATCACCTTGGGCTATATTTGTCCCACTAGACCTTAACCTAGTCCATAGATCGATGCTTGAGCTATCGAAATCTATGGTCCAATATCTGTAACAGTTCGACCATAATGGTTCCCACATTTGAAATCTATGATTCCCTCCAATTGGGTTTGTGAGATTCATCAAGAATTTAATGTTGTAGAACAAATATATAAAAACATCATAATTTTATGTAAGTGGGGCAATAGTACAAGATGATAGGAAACTAGTCTAAATTTCTCTTTGATCCTAAAAGATTCTATAAATTGAGGTGACAACTTCATCCATTTCCCAAACAAATGGTGCTCTTGTTGGGTCAGGTACAAATAAAATCTTTATCTACCACATTATAACTTCAATCGACCCTATGTGCATTGGTATAAATCTTTTATCTATCTTGTGCTTCCTTTAACCTTTGTCGAATATGATTTACGTACTCCATTTTTTGAACCAATTTTGGCCCTACTATTACTCTATCCTCCAATCTTTCCCAACTCAATGGTGTACTACATGGCATACCATACAAAGCTTGATAAGGAGGCATCTCAATCAAATTATTGTAACTATTATTGTAGGTGAACTCTACCAGTTGTAGGTGCCTTTCCTACTAATTCTCGTTGTCCATAACATATATTCTAAGCATGTCTTCCATAAATTATTTTAATGTTTTAGTTTTCTCATTTTTTTTGGATGATATGTAGTGCTCAAGTTAAAATGAGTCTCCAGTTTTGACTACATACTTATCCAAAACCTAAATGTAAAGCTAGAGTTTCTATCAAAAATGATCTTTGTGGGAAACCCATGTAACCAGATAACTTTGTGTATAAATTCTTGTGCTACAATGATAAAATCGTAAGAGTCTCTCAGTGGGATGAAACACGCACTTTTGACCAACTTATCAACTACAACCAAGGTGGCATTGTGCGTCCATGACGTAAGTGGCAAAGCCACAATGAAATCCATGGAAGTGACCTCACATTTAGACTTAGGATGTCATGTGGTTTTAGGAGTCCTACTAGATAATGATTGTTAGGCTTCACTCACTAACATTCACAACACTTGGCAACAAACTAGACCATGATATGCTTCACACCTGTCCAAAATAGGCTTAGTTAATAGCCTGGTTAGTAGCGGTTCTAGCATTGAAGTCCCCAATTCAAAGGATATTACCTTCATTCCTAAGGCTATCAGTGCCTTTTTCTAGGGTATTGAATGGCAATTATTATCCAATTTGTTTTTCATATAGGAGGTAGAGTCGATAGGAGAAAAATAACAGATTGCAAGGAAAATCCTATTGGTGTTAAAATCAGAAATTTCAATCCAAATGCACGGATTGAGTGGATTGATTTTATGAATTTGAATGTGATAAGAAGCCTTATTATTTATATAATAATCTATACCACCAACACCTCCGCGGGAAGATTTTTTGTTCCAAGTTGACCATAGAACGAACCCGTCAATGTGTGAGACCCTAGATTCCTCATGTTCCCAAGTTTCGACTTAGAAAATAAGATCAATATCACTTGGGATCCAACTTAGCATAAGACCTTTACACCATGGAAAATCATGACAGTTCTAAAATAGGATCCAATGTGACCTTATTTGTCACTCTTATTTTTGACTCTATCTCTAATAATAACTTTCATATTCCTAATGATAGCCCACTTCCCTTCCTTTCTTGCCTTCCTGGCCTTTTGCACCTCTTTCCTTAGTTTAGCTTGGTCTTATGGAATAAGGTCTTAATTAATGAATATTCTTAATCCTTTTAAGCTTGGGGATTTCCTAAGAATACATAATTTATGGTCCTTATAACTTATCTTAACCTGAACTACTCTGTGTTCATGTTCGATTATCTTTCCCACCCTTGTTGCTTCTATGAGATAGGTTGTCTAAATTTGTGATTTGGCTTTCAATTTTTCTTTTACTATGTGTAATGTGTCCTTATTATTTTTCTCTTCTATACTAGCAATTAGAAGGTTCAAGGCTCTTTTGTTGCACTCATGGTCTAGATTAATTAGTTTGTTGATTTCTTATTTTATGGGTTTAATATCTAATTTAGTCTCTGTGTTATCTCACGCTGAGTTATTATTTAGTTGTTCTTTTAGATTTTTAATCTCATTTTGCAAAGTCTCGTTTTCTTCAACCATTGATTCTTTTATGCGTTCTATTTCTTGCATCCTACTCTTCATTTCTTGAAGCTCAGTCTCGAGTGCTATTATTTTATTTTCTAATGATTTGTGGTTGTTTTCAAGCATTGTAGATAATTTTAGTTTAAATTGACTTTTTCTTTCCTCTCTTCGTTTTAATAAAGATTCAATGCACTCATAGAGACTTTCTAGGGTAATTTTGCTTGGCCTCCCTTTTTGAGAGGGAGGCTTAGAGATATGGGGAGAAATACTCATAGTTATAGTAAATAAAGGTTGGTAAGAGAAAAGTAAGAGGAATGTATGCACCTCGTAAGAGATTGTATGCCACAGAGTTGTATTAATGGTAGTAGAGTTTACACAAAGATATATCCATCGCAGAGATGACCATATGTAATGGATGTATTTCCACCAGGAAGAGATAAAACACAAAGATCACAATGATTATTTGAAAGAATACTTCACAAATGAAGAGTTCCAATAGATATGCCCATTCCAATAAATATCATCGTAAAGACTTGGATTGAAAAAAATTAGACCAGAGACATCGCTGCATAGACTTCGCTTGATATATAATTAGTCTAGATTCATTATTGCAGAGACGAACCACAATAAATATATATATATATATATATATATATATCCAATGAGGTTGCAGAGAAATCTAGACCATATATTATATGCCATTTACTAACCATCATATAGTTTAATGGTCACCAAAACAAACTCAACTCAAGGGAATATATGTGACAAGTACTACAATGCACCCATTAGAGAAATTTTGAGGTCTAATATGGGAACCCTAAGGAACATTATAAAATAATATTGGAAATAATAAGATAATATTACATTACATCATCAAAGTTTAGAGAGAAAAAAAAGGAAAAATTACTTTTTCAACTTGTACTTTCAACTAATCTCCCCACGATTTTACTCAAATTTCAAGCAGGAGCACACGTTGATGTGGAATTTTATTTTTGATCCAATGAGTACCTATGGTGCATACTTTTGATGGACCTTGCTACACAAAAAATGTGAAATACATGGAAAATGTGATTGCAATCATGTTTTTCATGTATTTCTCATTTTTCCTGTAGCATAGTCCATTGAAAGTATGCAACACGGGTATTCCTTGGACGAGGAATTAAATTATGCATCCAACGAGTGCTCTCACTCGAAATTTATGTAAAACCACAGAGAGATAAGTTGAAAATACGAGATGAAAAAGTGGTTTTTTTTTTTTTTTTTTTTTCCCAAAAATGGTGAATCATCCTCCATGTTTGACATTATCATCTTGAATCCTATTGGTACTTATAAAGTTGATTTTGGTTGTACATTTTTTTTTAGGGTCATTTTAGACCTCAAAATTTCTCTAACGACGTGACCTTCTGTTGATGCCTCGAAAATCGCTGCAACAACATTGGGGAAACCACCCGGTCCGGACCTTAGTACAACTCCTTTTCCGTTTGGGATAGTGGCTCCGAATGGGGATAATGGGACCAGTTTCCCAGTAATAGATAAAATGGGATGAATGAATGTTTTATAAGTAACACTAGTGATAGGCGAAAGACTAATACTATTAA
This sequence comes from Pinus taeda, assembly GCA_000404065.3. Taxonomy (NCBI): domain Eukaryota; kingdom Viridiplantae; phylum Streptophyta; class Pinopsida; order Pinales; family Pinaceae; genus Pinus; species Pinus taeda. Next base: position 17,467 of record APFE030964488.1, on the reverse strand, counting down.
CAAAATATAAATAAATGAAACTATCCCGGGAATCTATTAAACTCTAAAGCGTAGCTTTTGATGCTCTATATCTGAAAGATAAGCATATATATGTCTGTATCCTTAAGACATAGATATTGAATTATTTATGATTGCTGTGCTTATATAGTTAAGCGCAGCGATTTAAAGCGATATTACTACACTTCGCACATCTATATCATTAACATATACATGATTGAAAGTAAAGGCATATCATATAAATATCCAATAGTGGAATAAACAAGATTAGCCGTTATAGCGCATGCATACAATTAACAATAGCGAGATAATAACATAACAATTCATATACAAAGAATGACTTCAGACAAAGATAAAAGTACCATTTGAGCTGTAGGCCGATCTCAAATATCAATCGCTATGTATGGCTTTTCCTTTAACACATAAGCATTCCTCAATCAACGACAATAGTGCACAATTGGATCAAGCAATTTCTCCATTAAAGTAAAAACATCTGGCCGAGTTTCATAAAAGAATAAAGGCTGAAGCACAATAGTGCAAACTTCAGTCTGTTAAGTCTTATTACAGAATTTTACGACCCTTTCTAAAGACATGAAAGGGTCTATAAATACTAAACTAATCTAAATATCTACAAAACAAAATGCTAATTATTCTGATATCAATAACTTCTTGTTGCTATTTCAACTGGCAATCTGAGGAGCTGGAAGATGACTCATTCTGTCGGTTGTTTATCTTTGAACCTTAGTTGATTGATGACAAGCATTGGCTCAATCTCAGGAGGTTTGTTGATCCGTGAACTGAGCTGGGCGGCAAAGGTGGCATCTTGGATGTCGGGGATCATGCATTGAACGGCATCAGTTAAGCATTTGAGGGCGGCTCTTTGCTCATGAGGCTTGATAAGGAAATGCCAATATGTTTCTATGCTTAAACTGTTAACCCCGGCGATTAACCTTCCTCTGTTTTCTAACTCTGGATAACATGTTTGTTCCAATGTATTTGTTGTAGTTACCTTTCCGGGTGTACACTGGGAAACAATGTTTGCTATGTAGAGTGTATCATTAACTAGATCAATCAAGTTGTTAGAAGTCAATGTGCACCTTGAAGCTGCCCTTTCTGCCTTCAATACCTGTGTATGCCACTCTGTGAATAATATGTTCTTATGAACCTCAAGTATTCTTGGCAAATTGGAGTCTTTTCCCGACTTTGAATCTTGCCATTCAAGGTGTGTTGTGATAGCTTCATCGGCTTGATTCAATTCATCTCTTGCCTTTTCTACCTGCTCATTCACAATTGTAGTTAACTCGCAGAGTGGTTCTGCTTGAGAGAGGTATTGAGCCAATAGTTTAACTTGCGCTATAAGCGCATTGTTGATTAACATTGCCTCTTTTCTAAATTCCATTATCTGCGAGTCTCCTTTAACATTATCCAGTTGCGCTGTAATATGGGCGATATGCTCATCTTTGGTCTTCAATAATTGCTCATTTGCCGCTTTTAATTGTTCCAAAGCCTCCTTCAACTCATTCTGTTTCTGGATTGCTGCCTGATTGATGTTCTGTTTCTCCTCCTCCCATTGCTTAGCCAATTGGCTATTTATTTGTTGTTGTTCTGCTAATTGTGCCTCGGTTTGTGTTACCCTTTGTTTTAGATCTGCCAACTCTTTTTGCAAAGTGGAAATTTCCTGATCTTTAGTCTTTAATAAAAGACTTACCTCCGATGCCTTGTCGATAGTAGCAGCTGAATAAGCTCCAGCATACTGTGACAATTTGGTTAGATCATCGGAGGGATCCAATTTCTCCTTCCACACTAAATTGCCCATGACTGTTTGTTCGAGAAAGATGGAAGGTTGATGAAGCCTTTGTCTCTTTCTCGATCGCTTTACCACGGCTCTATGCTTTGGGCTGTAGAAGACATTCAAAGGAGGAATATCTTCCACTTGTAGAGTGATTTGGTCGCTAGGACCTTTCGGAATTATTTCCACATCTTTCGTTTTAGGTGTGCCGCTAGTTCTGCTTAAAGCCTGAGATGAGGTTTTATCCTGTACACTGCTGCTTTTAGGAGTATCAGTACTATGTGAGTCTTTACCTCCACTGATAATGGTGCTGAAATGCTGCCATTCCTTTTGCAATTCAGGGTCTGTGACAACACCTTTATTAGTATCGGTGGTGGTTTGTTTAGACTGGGACTCCTTAAGCAATTGTTCTTGTTTTTCCCTCTCTCGCTGCTCCTGTTCCTTCTGCTGCTTCTCTGCTTGTTCTCTTTCCTTCTGCCGTATTTCTGCCTGCTCTCTTTCCTTCTGCCGTATTTCTGCCTGCTCTCTTTCCTTCTGCTGCTTCTCTGCCTGCTCTTGGCGGTGTCTATCTTCCTCTTCTTTTCTCAAGCGCTCTTGTTGTTCTCTCTTTAAGCGCGCTTGTTGTTCTTGCTTCATCTTTTCCTCTCGATCTTTCTTTTGTCGCTCCTCTTGCTCTTTATTATTGGTCTCTGTTGTAGCAGGAGGTTCCTTTATCTGCTGTTGGCCAGGCTCGCTTGATGATGCTGCTTGGGCTGGCATTAATAAATCCAGAGGCAGAGTTTGCAACCTCTGTTCTTTGAGTTTATTAAACTCAATTAATCCTTCATCATTATATCGCATCTTGGCGAGTTGTCTGGCCTGAAATATCGATTCGGCTGATTTGAAAATATCATCAAACATGTCTTCTTTATGATCGAATAATGCTAATTTAGCATGTTCCAAAGCAGCATATGCCGTTCGCTTTGGGTCGAATGGCCTATTTGGAAGTGTAGCAAGATTTAAAGCTTGAATCTTCATAGCTTCTTTTTCTGCATGTTTGAGATCATGCAGGGTGAAGACTCCACATCTGAAGGGGAAAGTAGGCCAGCCCCTTTTCTTCTCCTTTTTAAGAGTCTGGGTGGTGCTTTCTGCTGTAATTTGGTAAGCAATCTCCCTTGCTAACAGTTTATCAGGGACATATAAAGGAAGGACATGAGGGTTGGCTTGGCTGCCAAAGACTCTAATATAAGTGAAATATTCCTCTCCAAACCAACTACCCACCGCAGGCAAATCAAAAGAGGCTAGGTAGGATATCCTCGGAATAGGCTTATCAAAAATTGCATAATATACAAGAACCATGAAACCATTGCAAATCTGATACATGTGGTTTTTATAAGATGTTTTCCACATCTTGCGATGATAAATATGAATGGGCGAGGGGTCCTGTACGGTCCACCTCCAGCCAAGAATAGGGAATTCAGAATTAAAACACAAAGTATCCAAGATATATGCACTGTAGTAGAACGGGGGAATTTTTCTCTCAGTGACTCTAGTTTTGTTCCTAAAGTCACTAACAGCTAATGCTAGCTTATCTAAAAGAATAGTGGCCCAATCCATAATAGTGCTGTTTACTGCTGCTTCCATGAGAGGAACCATTTCAATGGTAAAAACGGCAGAGTCATGCAAACCCCACAATCTACACATCATTATTCCGGCATAGCAATAAGGAGAACACAAAGAGGCGACCGAGTACTTACCGGAGGCTTCATGCTTGTGTTTATTTGGATTCTGCCTCCATTCCTTGATAGGTTCAGACTCGATCTCGTATTCGCTTGCAAATTGTTTTAAAAAGGCACTATTGTAAATCTTCTCCGGCTTAGGCAAATGATACATTTGCCTCAGATCTTCAGGCTTAAATGACCCAAAAATTCTCCCATCCTTTGTGATGAAAGTTCTATCAGTGATGGGGATTTCTTCAATTGCCCATTTGACAACATCAGTATACGGGAGAATTTGCTCCCTTGCTGCATTCCTATGGAGGAAGGAATCTGCCAAATCCTTAAGAGAACCTTCCGACCTTTTAGGTGAATCCGTGGTAGCTTCTTCTGTTGTTTGTGTTGGTTTTTCGGCCTCTATCAAATCATAAGTTCCTTGCCAAGTTGTCCTGGCTAGGCCTGCGCATGTTGTGTCGGATATTAAGCCTTTTTTGCTATTTAGCACCGATTGCCCTGCAGCTGGTGGATTTGAAGCACCTGCAACCTTCTTGGACTTTTTACCCATCATGTCTGAATCCTTTTGTACAACTGTATTCTGTACAGAGAAGAGAATTCGGCGTAACACAGAGATAACAGTAAAACTCAGAGTTGATAGTAAAATGTAAAAGATGAACGTTAATATATTCTGCTTTTATCAAACGGCGCGGAGACGATCTATAGGCAGATCTCAGGACAGGGATTCATTAAGTAACCGTATAGGGCCTGCCACCTTATAAATGCCCATTATTCCCAAATTTGGTTGAAAATCTCTTAAAGCATGCAATGGGCGTATGGGCGGCCGAGCGGGAGTGATTATGCCTTAATTATCAATAAATTGGGCTCTCCAATCACTTTAACGGCTTTTGCATTGAGAACCGCGCCTTATCGCATCGCATCGGAAGGGAGCGCATGAATGGCTTTAACAATGATTTGAATATCGCCGATCGCCGATTGCGATATCGCATCGGCGAAAGGCATATATGCATTAAGGATGAGACAAGAGGATCGTCGATTGCCAATTGCGACATCGCATCGGCGAAAAGGCATATGCGCATATGTTTACAAAAATAAAGGAGCGGGGCCGATTGCGATATCACCAATAGCTTTATCGCATCAGGGCTTTACCATGCGGTGTATTAGTGGTGCACATAAGGGGATTGCCGATTGCAATATCGCCGATAACTTTATCGGATCGGGGGAAGGCCATATGTCATTTGGTGCATTGTTTATGTTTTTTGCGATATGCGATCTTGCGATCGCTTTATCGCAAAAACCTTATATTCGCTTTATTTCTGCTTTTAAATAAATATTGCTTTTAAGGTTCATTTGTAAGCGCTCCTTTGATTATCAGACTTTTTAGAAAGAAAAGTTTTGATATCAATTTTATTTCTAAAGGGACCCATTTCATATTTTAATGTTTTTGTGAATAAAAATAATATGAAATGGGGGGTTGTTTGCAATGCACAACACCTTCATAAAAGTAAAGGGCTCAATGCATACCATATATCATAAAACTTCAACACATAAGTGAACCATAAAAAATCTTAAACAAATGTATGCATATGTCATCCTTAAATTATACAATTCAACACATGTATAACCACCATGTATTCAATAACCAATCCACATACATATATCTCAGCTCATTCCACATACATATAGCTCGGCTCATGGTTTATCAACACATGTACATATACTTATGCTCATGGTTTATCATGGTCTTCTTAGAGAGCATTCAATGCACCGAACAACACATACATGCCACAACCACCAACTCATAGCATATAAAAAGATAGCAACATAGAAAACTAATAACACATCAAACAACCATACACTAAATACACCAATTCCCCAAAGATTTACAGATTTCAAGCTCGTTGACAGTGATGGACCCACCAACATGTCAGGGGATCTCCCCGTAAGAAGTCCCAACTAGATCTCAGACCATTTGGAGTAGGAGTCCCAACGGTGGGTAGTAAATCTATGCCTTGACTGTGATAGCGTGCAGAGGTAAGCGTGATATCTTTGTTGGATGCAATTGTGTGACCTTGCAATGAGTCAAGATAGATGCATTGGGAGGTTCTAACACATGAAGGGGAAAAGGAAGTATGTCCCTTAGAAGCATGTAATAGTACGCAGCCTAAAAGGAAGACATGAGAAAAATGACATCATGGGCTGGAAAGTAGAATAGTTGACAATCCAAAGTGATGGTTTAAACCAACAACATGACTTCAACAAGATTCATATAATCGTATATGAAATAGTTCATACAAAAATGTGTAAATTAAACAAAATACATTGCTAAAGTAACTAGAATAGTCAAACTACAACAACAACATGTGCATGAAGACACGTTGGCTCTGTTATATTATATAAAGTGAAATTTCCATCCATACATACAACCATGACAACCACTAGCCCCAATAGTGGAATGTTACAATCAACACCGCCTGCTCCTCCAAAGAGATGTACTTGCTTGCACTGTGGAGAAGCCAAGGCTCATCACAATACTCTCCAAGTCCTCTCTATGAAATTCCTAGCAAAAGCTTGGCTCCCAAAAGCCCATTCTATGAGTTATGAGGTTCTATTTATGGCAAAGGGTGGGGTGACCCTTAACATTCCCCTTTGTGACTCTTGGACTACCCTCATGACTCTTCAACTTCATTACACAACTCTTTACATTACATATGAATGTTTTATTTCCAATAATGACACTTGGAATTTCACTTTACATCATGTTTACGATAATAATACATTTTCCACATATACCCATGTGGAACAAAAATAGGCTTGAGTCAGCCAGACAAGACAACACTAAGACTTGGACAGTTTTAGAAAGACCAGCTCATCAACATCCTCTTTGTGATCCTCATTGACAAATTGATGCCATGCTTGATAGTGCCCAATGGTGTCTGCATACTCTTTGATGATGTCTTCCTATAAATGAACTCTTGCCTCCATTGCTTCCAGGTATACTAATTTGGAACCTTTGTCCAACTCGTCTTGTAACATGTGTAGATTTTAACCCTATACAGAAATTACTTGCATATGAATTCTAAAAGTAGAAAATAAACAATGGTGGGAGCATAACACATAAAACAAATATACACAGATATTTTCCCTTGGATCCCAAAATCGAGACTACCAGATTGATTTCTCATTATGTTTCGTTCAATGTTACAATACATATATATACATGCCGAAGCATCCATAAACCCCAATCCATTAACCCTAGATTAGAATATAATCGTAGTTCCCTTGATAGGATCTACAAAATACCATGGATCGAAGACCATCTCACCCAAAACCATGTGTGAAATCCATGCACAAAACCATAGGTAGTTCCACCCACTTAATATAGGGTCCAAAAAAAAAATTTCCCAAGGTGCTGCCCCAGACCCTGGAGAAGGGGGCTACCACCCCCCAGTTCAACTACTGGGGCTAGTCGTGGAAAGAATATAACACAACCCAAAATTATCCCACTTGTTATTTTCTTTCCACAGGGAGCCACAGGAGAGCTTAATCATTGATCCAACCCTACAATGCTCATTGCTTCTCTACACCAAGAGAACTTTTCAGAGCTCACACATTTTGTCAATGCATTTGTAGTATTCTTCAAAGCGACCACATTTACCAGCAACACCTTTCTATCTTCTACCATATCCCTCACAAAGTGATACTAAACATCAATGTGCTTTGTCTTTGAATGATAAGTAGTGCCCTTTGCCAAGAAAATTGTACTTTGGTTGTCACACTCTATCCTTATATCTCATTGTACTAACCTCATACTTGAACACAATCTCTGCAACCAAATTTCTTCCTTGCTTGCATGAGTGGATGTCATTGATTATGCCTTTTGTAGTTGATAGTGCCACTACAGATTGTCTCTTAGTCATCCAACTGACTGCACCTCCAAATAGGTTAAACATATACCCACGTGTAGATCTTATTTGATCCAGATCTTCAACCCAGTCTACATCAACAAAGTCACGGATGTCCAAAACTCTGTCCAATCCTGGTCTTCCTTGGTAGCACAAACCATAATCACTAGTGCCAAGAAAATACCTAAAAACCCGCTTCACTGTTGTCCAATGCTCCTTCCCTGTTTTTGACATAACCCTGCTCAATACTCCCACTACATGTGCAATGTCTGGTCTAGTACAGACCATCACATACATCAGACTACCGACTGCACTTGCATATGGAACACGACACATTTCCTCTTCCTCTTCTTGTGTCTTGAGACATTTTTCAGCAGATAACTTTACACCTACAGGAATAGAAACCTTCAACAGTTTACTATCCTGCATATTAAACCTTTGCAGTATTGTCTCGACATACTTCCTCTGGTTTAACCAGAGCCTCCTCTTTTCCCGATCTCATTTAATTTCCATGCCCAAAATATAGTTTGTAGCACCAATATATTTCATGTCGAATTTGGAGGACAATTGGGTCTTCACATCTTGAATAATTTCTTTGTCATTTCCAACCAACAACATATCATCCACATACAAGACCAGATAAATAACACGGTCACCAATTAATTTAAAATATACACAGTGATATTCTTTTCTCCTGGTGAAGCCAAGTCCCTGTATAAATGTATCAAATTTCTGATACCACATCCTTGGTGACTGTTTTAACCGTACATAGACTTATTTAACTTGCATACCAGTTCTTTCTTACCCTTCACCGCAAAGCCTTCATGCTGCTTCATGTATATTTCCTCTTCCAAATCCCTGTGAAGAAATGTTGTCTTCACATCCATATGTTCTACCTCAAAATGAAAAGCAGCAGCAACAGATAAAAGCAATCTAATAGAAGTTACCTTGGCAATAGGAGAAAAAATATCACCAAAATCAATCCCTGACACCTGGGAATAACCTTTTGCTACCAACCGAGCTTTTTATTTCTCCACCTTTCCTTCTGCATTTGTCTTCTTCTTGAACACCCATTTGCTGCCAATGGGTTTCCTTCCAATCGGTAACTCCACCAGATCCCAAGCCTCATTTTTGTGCAAAGATGCCATTTCATCAACCATGGTCTCTTTCCAAATTTTGCCATCCTCTGAACCTACTACTTTCTTCACAGTTCTGGGATCATCATCAGTAATAGATAAAGAAAAATTTGAATAGAAAGTAGATGGACTATACCTTTCTAGTTGTCTTATTTCTTGAATTGATCTTCTCACAACCAGAGTTTGTGTCTCTTCATCTTCTGATTCCTTTTCTGCTGTAGAGTCTTATTCTTCCTCCTTTACCTCAAACTTTATCTTCTCAAGTTCCTTTGATGGAACTTCATGTTTAATAACATATTTTACCTCTTTGAACACCACATCTCGGTTGTACACAACCTTCCTTGATACTGGGTTCCAAAGCTTATAACCCTTTAAACCATCCTTATGCCCAATAAAAAAGCACTTTTTAGATTTACTATCCAATTTTTTTCTTTTCTCCTTTGGAACATGTAAATATGCATCACATCCAAATACCCTCAAATGTGAAAGAGAGGGTTTCTTACTAGTCCATACCTCTTGTGGAGTCTTATCCTCCAACACTAATGAAGGTGACCTATTGACCAGGTAACATGCAGTCTCCACCACCTCTGCCCAGAATTCTTGTCCTAACCTGGCACCATTGAGCATGCTTCTTTCCATTTCCATCAACGTCTTGTTCATTCTTTTTGCAACTCCAATTTTCTCAAGTGTGTATGGAGTAGTCTTCTGTCGTGCTATACCACACTTCTTATAGAATTCTTCAAATTTCTTGTTGCAAAACTCTCCACCGCTATCTGTCATCAGCACCTTTATCTTCTTCTCTGTCTAGTTTTCCACCAGAGCCTTAAATTCTTTAAACATGTCAAAGACTTCAGATTTCTTCTTGAGGAAATATATCCATGTATTCCTTGCGAAGTCATCTATAAATGATACATAGTACACAGACTTACCCAGTGATGGAACCTTCACAGGTCCAAACACATCACTGTACACAAGCTCTAATTACGTCGTAAGGCATTTCCCTCTGAAATGAATTCCCCCAAATGCCTTTCTATCCTAATCGTAGCCGTTAGATATTTTGTTAGACGATTGAACAAAAATCAGCCATCCAATTTAATAAAAAAAAAGTTTTAAAACATTAAAATACGGTTAAAAAAAACTTCGCTCGACATCTGTGCGCTTTTTACCGAGGAGTTACAGGTAGAGTCCATTTTAATTCTTAGTGGAGTTTATGGCTCTCCTTAGATCTTCGATAGCATCCAGACTGCCTTAGTTAGCTACAGTTTCATCACCCTCGACAAACTCCACAATTGTATCCTGGTGACCTAAAAGAATGTCACTGCTTTCTGAACTGAGTATTCGGAGAATGCATTAGATTTCATGCGGAAACCATCTGGATTCAAAGTTTTATCATTACCCTTTCTCCACCGTTTATGTGAGGAAAAACCACAAGCAAAAGCCTCCAATGCTTTTGTAGTCAACGGGTAGACCCTTGTGCTTTTCCTTCGTACATTTCCCTGTAAACTACTTTCATTGTTTTCTTGTGGCTTGATAGAATGGCTTTCATCTGGATCAGGACTTGAGGACTGTGCAAATCCTAGATTATTAAGCACTTCCTAAGAATGCCCAGAATTTGCCTTAGAATAAGAAGTTTCTTCAGACTTTGAAGCTTGTGAGACTTAACTTCTTATATCTAAGACAGAATTGATCTTCATGTTTATTGGTTGATCATAGGGTAGGTTCAAATCAGGCACTATCCCAGGTGTCAATTTGAATATCCTAGAATTTTGAGAATTGTTATTGATCTTATTCCAAAAATATCAGGACCTGAGGAGTGTGCAGCTCCTGGTTTATTAAACACTTCCTGAGAATGCCTAGTATTTGCCTCAGAATAAGAAGTTTCTTCAAACTTTGAAGCTTGTGAGACCTGAATGCTTATATCTGAGACAGAATTGATCTCCATGTTTATTGGTTGATCATAGGGTAGGTTCAAATCAGGCACTATATCAGATGTCAATTTGCATATCCTAGAATTCTGAGAATTGTTATTGATCTTATTTCCAGAAAGCGAATCTGTACTTTGTATTCCTACATTGTCTGTATCTTATGTTTCCCATGACACAGTTTGAGACCTATCAAAGCCATCATCCAGAAGCAACGTCACTCTTTCTCGTATCCTAGGTGTACCTACTCCTTGTGATGTTAGACTGGTGTCAACAACTGTATAAATAAAGGATTGTACTTGTTTAGGTTGAAGATAGGAACAGGGATGGCCTGCATGCCCATTTTCTTTATCTGTATTCTCAGAAGTATGGAAGCATTCTGGCTTCACTTCGACTCCTGTTATACCATGTGACCAACACAGACACAATCAACCGGCACAGAGTGCAAAAACCTTGTCTCTTGTTATCAGCGTTGCCAAGAGCCATGGTCGTAGGCTTGGTTAATGTTGCTCCAAATGTTAACCCAAGGTCTGCCCCAAAAGGTACTTCTTCCACTTCTGGTTCAAGATTTGTTCAATAGGCTTCAAGATTTCTCCAAAAAACTCTCCAAGATGCTGATTCAAGGCTTATTCAAAAAGCTTCAAATTATGTTCAAGAGGTTGTGTTGAAGCCCCGAAAATCGGGTCGACAACAAGGGGGATACCCGCCTGGTCTGGACCTTGGTTGGTAGCTCCTTATCCGTTTGGTATAGCGGGTCCAACTGGGGATAATGGGACCAGTTTCCCAATCTAAGGGTGTGTGTGTGTGCATAATTGGATGTTGCTGAT
>APFE030964475.1:43525-65174 GCA_000404065.3 Pinus taeda | reverse complement strand
CTTAATTTATCTCAGAGTAGTATAAGTCTATATGTAGTTTTTTAAAAATATCGTAAATTTTCCCTTAACAATTATTTATTAGGATATATATTTAGTTACATATAGATTTAAATCAAATAAAAAAATTTAACAAATTAACTAATTATTAATTAATAAAATTTCCCTTAGCCCATGGTTCAATCAAATGTAGCTGAGGTCCAATCCATTGTAGTTGTTTATATTGGTCAAAAGTAGTTTATTTCTAGTCATTTGAAGCATCGGTCTTTCTATTTAACCTGTTGCCAAGATCTGGTTCTTCATCTTGTCTTGATGATGAGCCACACTTATTGGTTTGAAACATGTCGACAAATAAATTTTGATGTTATTATCGCCGAAAACATGTCTCAAAAACAAGGGAAGTTGCAGAGCGATCGCCATCAGAAATGGTCCACCTATCTGTAACAACTCTGCTTGAACATTAAGTATAAGAAGGGAAGCACCAATGATGTTGTTGATTGCCTCACCCGACCACCGGTCATTACACTGATCACTATGCTTGACTCCTGTGGGCACGAGACATCGAGGTGCCCACATTTTTGCAAGAACGATCCATAATTCAGAAGCATATTCCAGACACTCTTGGAAGGGAAACAAGTTCCAAATTTTCACCTTCAGTATGTACTATTATGCCACCTGGGACACATCTTTGTTCCTTCAAATGAGAATTCCAAGATGGTTTGGGAGTCACACTATAGTCAAGTCACTGGACATTTCGGAGTACAAAACATAGTGGCAATATTGCAGAAGTATTTTTATTGGCCAAAACCTCGTCAAGATGTTGGGAAGTGCATTAGATATTGCACTGCCTATGTCATTTCCAAACCAACCGTCAAGAAGCAAGGCCTATATACTCCTCTACCTACTCCTAGATGACCTTGGGAATCTATCTCCATAGATTACATTTCGGGCCTTCCTTCTACTAAACATAGCAACGATTGCACTTTCGTGGTTGTCAACAGATTCTCCAAGATGGCCATCATGGCGACCTGTATAAAAAAAGTTTCACAGTAGAGGCCACTGCTAATATCTTCTTTGAGCGAGTGTGGGTATACTTTGGGATCCCACAGTCCACTGTCTCAGATCGGGATAGCAAATTCATGAGTGCATTTTGGTCAAGTCTCTAGTCGATGTTGGATACAAAACTTACCAAGTCCACAACTTTCCATCCCCAAACTGATGGCCAAACAGAGGTTGTCAACAGGATGATCGTACACATTCTGCGCATGTACAACTCGAAGCATCCACGCACATGGGATGAAAGTCTCTCCTATGTCCAACACAGCTACAACAAAGCTCTCCACAACTCAACAGGTCACTTCCGCTTTCAGGTAGGGCTAGGATTTCAGCCAGTATGTCCCATTAAAGTGGCCATCCCATTTGTAGCCACCAGGTAGATTCGGCTTATGTTTAGTCCAAAGCTGAAAGGGATAACAGCTTCATTGAGCGCATTCAACACATCCGCCAGCAATTCCATGATAGATTGGACAGAGCCAATGCTAAGTAAAAGTAGTGCCATGATCAATATCGAGTGTCACATAAGTTCTAGGTAGGGGACAAAGTTTGGCTATATTTGCAGAAGGAATGCCTTGTTGGACCCCATTGCAAGCTTCACCCACTTCGATATAGGCCATACCCCCTCACCAAGGCCGTCGGTGGCTATGCCTTCGAGCTCAGCATCCCACCGTTCCTTGGTTTTGTTGGCTTGAGGGGGTTTAGAAGCAGGTTCATAGTTAGTTGTGCCAACCAATAAAACCCTACATTGTCGACCCTTTAGGCAACAACCCACGTAGTGTAGGTAGCAGTCTCACCCGAGGCAGTATTGGGGGATGACAGAACCAGGTTTTTGCATCCAGAGGTCTATGTGATGTATTTATGTTACTTTTAGGGCTTTATTTAGACCTTCGCGAACCCTAATCCTTAAAACATGGAAATTACCATAACTTACCGATAACATATTCTAACTTTGTGATGATTGCTTTAAACATTCATAATATCAAGTAAACTAACAGATCTACCACTTTCACACATCCATTAAGAGTTTCTTATGATAAATGCAATAAACAGAGTGAATACATAATAAATGCAGAAGTAAACATAAACACACTTATACACAGATATTTCTCTAAAATAGTCTTTATTATGTTCGAATCTTCTATTACAGACTCTTTCTTCCCTGTGCACATAGCTACAGGGGCCCGTGCACTCAGATGTGGACTTGCCAAGGTCTCCGTGCACTTAGCTGCAAGAGCCTTCCCTTTTGCCTAAGTACAGAGTAGGCAATACATACCCAAAACTTGCCTTTATGTGTTCTTCAATATCTTCATTGACTTCCCTATGACCTTCTATGACTCTTTTATATCATCTTCTTTTACAATACCATGGTCTGCGAACCATGGGCAGGTCACAAAATAACTTAACTTCTAAGAAACTAAGGGGCTCTAACCTTCCTAATGCCCCTTTGACTCCTAACGACCTTCGCACTTTTCTCCTCAAGATGTGGAGACTTTATAAAAATAACAAAAATATTTGGAAAATTAACGTCGAGGGACCTTGTACCAACAAGCCCCCAACACAAAGTTGTGACTCGTCCTCGAGTCACTCTGCTGGTGGCACCTCGATCTTCACCTGAAGCTCACTGAACTCTATCTTCAATACGTGTAGATAAGTTGTTCCCTATGCAACAGCCTGATGAACTTCCTCAACCAATTCTTATGTTATTGGGCCCTCGACTCCAAAGCCCATGGTTCTTTTCGCCTGTTGCATTTCCTTCAGCTTGCCCTGTACTGAAAGTGTCAACTGACTTGCCTCATCCGCACAGGGCTACATCCTTGAAGATATAATGGCTTCCTTTCGACACAACTCATTGATCTTTCTCTGGATGAGCTTGCCCTCCTGTAATCTAGTGAACCTTTGCACTGGTGCTATGGTTTGCATTGTAGACCTGATCTCGTCGAACTAGCTCTACTTTTCTCCAATATCAGATTCAATCTTTTCTAGAGTTGGATCCTCCTGCAGCGAGCTCCACAATTCCATGGCTTGTTCGAACAACTGAGTGCAGCCTTTTACTGTAGCTTCTAGGGTATCCATTTCTCCTTTAATATTAGCCTCATGTTGCTTTCTGAATTTGGAGGAGTGGTTGGTTGTAACTTGAGTTGGATCTCAGAGATCTACAACTACAACTCAAATCTAACTTTGTCAATTTCCTCCTTCAACTCCTTTACTACAACAGCTAGCTTCTGCATCTTCTCCACAGGGGTCGTTTCTGCTGGAATCTAGAGCTCAGGAAGCTCAATACAGGCCTACACTATTCTTACTTCTAACTGCTAACTTTGTGCCACTACTTCCTCCCTTTCCTTAAGTACATGTTCCTTTTCCTCGAACAACTGTTGATTATTGGTTTTGACCTCGTTTATGATTAGTAGTTCATGTTGTTCATGAACTCTTAACTCATTTGATACCCCTTGATGCAGCTCATGCAACGTCTGAAAAGGAAGCGTTGCCAGGTTCAGACTCAAGTACTTCATTTGTAAGAGGTGCACCCTTTCTTTTGATGCCTCAATGTGCAGCGACCCCTCTAGTAATTGTATTGTACAAGATCTGTGGTGAGTTTTACTACTAAGGCTGACCCACTCGCTTGTTTCAGACTCGTCTATCCCACGCGGCTTTAATGGTACCTGTTTGGACCTGCAATTCCGTCAGGCCCTGTTGCACTTTATCCAACATTTGGTGGTATTGTTCTTTGATGTGGCCCCAAAGATTCTCCATGGCATCACGGACCACATCGTCGATATCATCTGGGTTCCCCTCTGTGAGGACCAAAGGCATTGCGCTCGTTGATTTGTCTAACTTATGCTACTTGTGTGGCCCTGTAGAGCTCCTCTTTTGTCTCTTCTTGAAGATGAAGGGGGACTCCAAGCATACGCCCCCTTCCTCTTCTCCCTCTATTTCACCCTCAACATTTGTGCACTTTATGTCTGACTCACCAAGGTCAATAGTGGCTTGTGACGTAGTAGAGGGATTTTTCTTTGTTGCTTCTTTCTCCTTGGCAGCAACATCTTTCAGTTGTGTAGCCTTCTCTTTTGCGACGACCTTCTCTTTCGTGGAAGCTTTTTGTGCATCCTTCTTCTTCTCCTTTGTTGTTGTTGTCGTTGTTGTGGTCTGCATTGCTTCACCTTCAGCAGCCTTACTAGTTCCTGCATCGGCATCAGAGGGGGTCATCCAGTCACTCTACCATTTATTGATGACTCCCAGAATATCTTCCTTAGCGACTAAGCATGGTAGCTTTTTCCATGTGCATGTGGCATCTTTCTTCGGGCACATGTGCAAATTATGAAAATTTGCAAGATTGTTGTACTGCACATGCAAACTTGGTGATAACCTTGGTCATTGGTTAATCACCATCCTTAGATTTAACTCAAATAAGACCCAAAAGATCTTCATCTCCATAACGCACTTGGGTTCTTTAGTGGCCCACAGCGAAGCAAACTTCGTGGCCTCAGGTAGATATGAGTCTTGCTAGGGAAACTGACTTTCTTCGGGCATATGCCATGCCACCATTGTGATCAATAACGACAACCACATGTAGTGGAATGCCTTTCCCTCATCCTGGGCTTCTCTGCAGTCCTCCAAAAATTTGTAACATATGTATTGAGCCCAATTGTATTGGACTCCTTTGGCCCATTGCGTAGCCAAAGAGCCTATTAGCGCTGACACTTCCTCATGATTTTTCTAGCCAAGATTTGTGCAACGAACTACACTGCACCATCTAGTATGGAACTTATTGCATATTCGTGTGACTTCTTCGTTATCTTGAAGTTGCTCGTCATTTGATCTGCCAATTTCTCCTCCTGTGACTTTCCTACGAAAGCCTCCGCAGGGTCTACTCCTTGATACGGAAACAAAGTTTTGTATATTATCATATCAATGATCGGGATTGGCCCTCCCAACCAGAGGCACCCATTGTGCACCAGTGTCAAAAGTTGACGCACACAACTGTGTTTATAGCGTTGTGGCTAAAATGTGGAACCCACAACATGTTTAGTAGCCCTACGCACCTAACTCTGGCCACCCATTTCATCGGCTCAAGCCGCGTGACCTCTAATTCTTCATAATATACCTTCTTCAGGTACTTTCTCAGCTTCAACTGCAGGAACTTCGCGTGGTCCCCTAGGTCCCAATCCTCAATTTTTAAGTACGGTATCGGGGCCAACAAATTTCCCTCAAATAGTACATTCTCGAGAAGCGAAGGTGTGGATACCATGAACTTCATTGAATAAATGTCTTTAGGCATTTTAGCCGTGGATTTTCTTAGCGGTAGTTGAGTTATCGGCTCAACCTCCTCTGCATCAATCTCCTCAATACCCCTGGATTGTTCTTCCTCATCTAAGTTTAGGGGCTCTGTTGGTTTCCTGGATTGATCCATCTTTCCCTTCTATCAAATCTTCATCATATTTTTGTGTGGCTATTTCCGCACTAGTGTTTGTTGAGGCTTCTTCTCCCTCTTATCTCCCGTTGTGGAAGCATATGGCTTAGGTCTTGGAAACATAGGTGTTGTAGTAGGCAACTCTGTAGGTACAGGTTGAGCCGGCTCTGGCTCAGGTCGAGTTGCATTCATTCTCGCAATAAATAATTCGTGCTTCCATTCAATTAAATTTGTGAATCTCAGTTGTAAAATCTGCTCTTTAATTCTTTCCCAATCCTTGTTAGATATACAACACTTCTCTTAGCACAAACTAAAAAGAAACATCTCAAGGAAAATTCTCAAGGAAAAAAGTGTTCGAATGTGGAGCAGGATGTTGTATTATAGCCCAATTTGAATTCAAATCCATCTGTTCCCTCTAAATCCCTCTCATTAATGCACTTTTTGCGACGGATTTCCAAAGATATGCTCCATAAATGATTCCCCCTCTGCTCCTTTTAACGAAACAATCACTATCCAATCAACTACAGTGCTTCCAATGGTCATTTTTTGGTCAGGCTGCGCGGGACACACAATTCTAGCGTAGCTCCTTCGTTGCATCTCCCCTCTGCAACTTCCCTTGATTCGTCACGCAACCCCTGGCAGTGTATTTTATAGTCCCACACTCCCTTACAACCTCTTGAAGTACTAAGATTATCCCACCTCCACATAGTCATTACACAAGGGTGGGATCACCCTTGTACAACTTTAATCAGCTCCCATTGACCTTTCTTGGAAACAGCTTCACGAGTTGAACTGCACCTCCATCCATAATCCCCTTAACAATATATGGCCCCAAGCAATGCATTTGGAACTTTCCTAAAAACTTCATGAGCTTACTTTCAGATAGTAATACCAAATCTCCATTCTTAAAGGTGTCTTGTTTGATATGGTGATCATACCATGCCTTTTCGCGATCCTTCTACACTTGCTAATGAAAACATGCCAAGAAGTGATCTTCCTCTAGCTCAGTGAGCTGCGTGATATGTTCTTCCATGGTATCTCGATCGTTCATGTCTGTAACTGCAACAATCCACAAACTTGGTATACTCCATCGACATTACAGCTTCTTGTCCATAAACTAGTCTGGACGGCATTTTTCGAGTCAACTTCTTGCATGTTGTTCTACACACCCACATAATAGTTGGTATACGTACATCCCAATCATTTCTCTTTGCATTGCAAATCTTCGTTAAGGCATTCTCTAGGATTTTGCTAAATGCTTCCACTGTTTCGTTCACCTGAGGGTGATACGGCATACTCTTCTGGTGATACAAATGGAATTCTTCAAGAAAAGTAGCAATTGTTTCATTCAAGAAGTGTGAACCCCTATCGCTCGTCAAGATCTTGGGGCAGCCAAACCGAGACATGATATATTCAAAAGGAACTTTTCAGTTGTTACTGCAGTACAATCCTTTATAGGCTATGCCTCAACCCACTTGGTTAATTATTCGATCACTGTAGTGATATATCTGGCCCCTTTCTTCTTTCCTAGTAGTTGAATTGGCCCCACGAAGTCTATCGCCCACTTATCAAATGCGTGTAATGACACTTGTGGGTTTAAGGGGAATTCATCCCTTCACGACGGTATCCCCATCCTCTAATAGGCATCACATACCCTGCAATAAGCCTTGGAATCCTTATGCATAGTCAGCCACCATAGTCTTTCTCGTAGAAATTTCTGTGTAGTTTCTCTTCAGGTATACTGTCCTCCTGCAAGCCCTTCATGTGCTTCAGTGAGGATACTTTATCGTTTGTACTCTGAGACATACCTACACAATATTTCATTGGATCCCATTTTATATAAATGTCCAACAATAACAGAGAAACATGCATCCCAGACCACCAAATATTTCTTCTGCTGCATGGAATGCCCTTCAAGATCTATACCTATGGATAAGAACTGGATTATATCAGCAAAATTCTCATCTACAACGCGCCCATCAAAGAGTTGTGCATCAGGAAATCCTTCCTCCATATTTGTAGGTTCATCATCATTCTCAATCCACGAGATGTGATCCGGTCCATCATTCAATAACCATGTCTTCACAATTACTTCAAAGTCATATTCGTGAGAGAGCGACAACCATCTACAGGTTCCCCCCCACAACACAGGCTTGTTGACCAGGTACTTCAAACCAGAATGGTCTATGTACATCTTGAAGTGTGCACCCAGTAAATAGTGCTTAAATTTTTGGAGTGCATACACCATTGCTAATCCTTCGCGCTTTGTGGTTGAATAATTATTTTCGACCTTCGATAACTTCCTACTCGTAAATGCTATCGGATGATCGATATCACCTTCGCTTGGTTGGCTTAGCACAGCTCCTAGTGTTGTGCAGGATGCATCTACATGTACACAGAACTCCTTCTTCTAGTTGGGGAAAGTTAAAATGGCCGCAGTGACCATTTTTTCCTTCAAAAAATCCAAACCCTTCTGGTAATCATTGTCCCAGCAAAACGTCACATCCTTTTTTAGTAATTTTTCTATATGCGCGATGATCTACGCATACACTTTGATGAATTTTTTGTAATACCCTCTGTGGCCCAATGTCATGCGTAGTTGTTTGACATTATTTGGAGGCTCCAAATTAAAAATCACTGCAATTTTGGTAGGGTCCACCATCAACCCTTGCTTACAAACTACATGGCCCAACAATATCCCATACGGTACACAGAATATGCATTTCTTCAGGTTAAGGGATATCTGATACTTTTGACAAGTATCTAATATGAGGCGAAGACTGGAAACATGTCTCTTAACTAACCCAAACTTATTCCAATCATCGAAGTAAACCTCCAAAAACTTGTGAATAAACTCTTTGAAGGCTATGACTACTACCCTAGAGAAGAATGTAGGGGCATTTTTAAGTCTGAAAGGCATAACTATATACTGAAAATAGCCCCATTTAGTCATGAAGGTGGTCTTACTCTGATCCTCTGGCACGATCTTGACTTGATGATACCTTGAGAACCCATTAGTAAACGAACAGGCTTCCTGACCTCCAACATATTCCAGTACTTCGTCTGTGAATGGCATAAGAAATGGATCATGGACACAAGCATCATTCATCTTCCTTAAGTCTACGCATATCTAAATCTCACCCTTCGTCTTCTTTTCCTAAACCATCATAGGACTAACCCAATATGATTCCTCGACAAGCTCAATAATCCTGGCTACAAGCATCTTATTGAATTCTTCGCGTACTTTTTCCTTGTACTTAGGATTCAACCGATAAGGGCACTACTTTACTAGCTTTGCATCCGGCTTTAGAGTGATATTCATGACACCCAGATCCCCTATTATCCCTTTCATATCAAAGAACTTAGTGGGAAACAACTCCTGATACTCTTGTAGCAACTCCACGATTTTGTCCTTTGTGTCTTCATCCTAATAGTTGCCTATGTTTGTGAACTTCGGTTGTGCTTCTAATCCAATATTCACCTGCTTGGTCTTAAAGGGCTTTAAGATATTTGGGACTTCTAGCTTAGGCCATGCAACTTAACGTTGTCCTTATAACTCAAGAATATTGATGTTCCTATGATCTTCTTTGCCTTCCTCAGTGGTCACATTGTAACATTTGAGCGAATGGTGCAACTGCATACTCTAGTCTAGTTGTACCCATGCAACAAGTTCTTCCATCATTCTAAATATTACAGCTTTGATCTCCTATAATGCTTCATTAATACACTCAAATCCATCTTCAAAGGTACAAATGAGAAGAAAACGTTCCTTCCAAACAGCCCATTCTGCTGCTTTGTTTCTAGATACCAGTTCATCAGAATCGTATCTAAAGTATGGCATAATATATGCACCCATTCTAGCTATGCTTCTTATCCCCATGCTTTCATCCATCAAGCTAAATGCTCAGACAGATCATCCTTCCCTGTATATTTCTTCATAATGTGGGTATTAGCATACCCAAATCGCAGATTCATCATCTGCTATTCCTTCCAATCTGCAAAGTTGTTCTTATGCATGCCCCACCGTCTGGACGACATAACTCTCATCATGATGTCTAATGCTTGGAACCAATGTTCCTCTGGTACATCCCTTTCAAATTTATCTAGAAATAAATTGACATCTTCTAAACCATCATAATACAGTAAGTTGTGTACCTCGGTGGATATACATCAGAGTCACTTTGTGAGCCTGTTGCATCGTAGTGATGATACCTCATGCAATCGGTTCTCGCATTGTTCAAGCTCCTCATTAGAATCTAAATTGCAAGAGTTTTCCCTTTCCCAAGTAATCTACCCATTCATCATAGGGTTAATCCAATCCTCATCCCACGCGATGAGCTTGTAAATTTGATCGATATTGTCCTCCTCATAATAATCTCAGACTGGTTCAATATATCTTGCACCCTTTGCCAAATCCAGTAGAACAATAACCCTTAGTTCCTTTTTCTTGAATGTCATGTTGTGGAATTCTGAGTATTATTGGTTATGGATTACTGTCATCCACTATTTTTATTACTTCAAAGTCAATTATGGCGCATGCCCCTTCAATATCCACAGTTACACCATGTAGGCACCCCATAGGAATAATCTTTTTTTGATTCTCCATTCGCAACTGGATCAGGGACCATTGTAGTGTGAGCCTACCCATTCTCTTCCATGTTTGTTTTGTCAAAACATTTGCATCAGACCCTAAATCAAGGATCACCTGGTCCATCTTAAATTCTCCGATCTCGACAGTCAATCTCATCTTACGGCTAGTCCTTTTCTTACCTTTGCCTACTTTGTGTACTGCATGCTTCTTGACAGAGGATTATTCTTGCTAGTACAGTTATCTATCAGTGCTTGCAAGCCCTCTACTTTCTTCTTATCCCTTAGGAGCTTCATGAAAGTTTGTAAAAATGATGCCAATAATGAGGAGTCTACCTCTTGTGCAATACTGATGTCTTCAGTCTTCACCATGCAGGTACTCTAAGCCCTTGAGGTGGAAGCCCCTACGTTCGCGAAGCTCTTTGTCCCCTCCATAAAAGTATCCTTTTCCTTATTCAAATTGAATCCACCTTCTTTATCGTCAGCCTTACATACCCACCCATCTTCCTCTGGTTGTTTCCTTTTATCCTCCATAGTAGCTATACCACTTCGTGTAAAAATATTGACACTAGGTCCATCTTCGTGTGTTCTGATCTCATCATCTAGATGTTCTACATAGGTTGTTTCATCTAGGTATTTTTTTCTTGCATCTTCACGATGAGTACAGGACAATCTTCTATGATATTATCAAACTGTCAATAATGTTGACATGAGGGATGCATTGGATTCTAGAAATCTAGTGCAAAGTGACCTATTTCTCCACAATTGTAACAAATGATCTATCCATGATCCCTTCTAGCTCCTCCTCTGTGTCCTCTTCCTCATACATCAATCCCTCAGTGCACTGCAATTATGCCTTGATCTTGAGGATGAGCCTCCATCTATACTCTATATGTTGGTGTTTTGTCAATCATCAATTCATAACTCCAGTAGTTGCACTCATCATGACCCACCGAATTACAGAAATTACAAAATAGTTGTTGGGGGATTTGCACAAACTTCTGCAACAAATGACAATTGTCCATTGTGTGTTGTCTTGTAACCTGACAGATAGTGCACCACGACACCACCCCCATACTTTTTCCAACGGTATTTTCTGACTTTACGGGGACAAGACCTCCCCCAACCAAGTAATTTTGATACATTGGGCAATGATCTTTGTCGTGACCATGGCCTTTGCATTTCAAGCACCATAATTATGTGTGGAACTCATTATGGACTTCCTTTCCTTTTTTGAGACTCTACAATTCCATATGCAAGCTAGCCAACTGCGACTGAATCTATTACACTTCCAAATTCGTATCCTAAAAAGGTGAGGCTTCCAATATCATAGCAATCTCTAATGCCTCAGCCTGTGTTCCAATATTTTGTTGCGATAATGGAAATCTCAAATGAGGTAATAGTGAATAAACATACTAATCCATGTGTTGGCCATCCATGATCTGCATATTAGCCTACCAGAGCAGACATTTCAAACTCTGATCAAAGTCCCACGCAGACTCATTCACCTTTTGCTGGATCTCTTTGACATCTGTTATTAACTGGGCTTGCGACTTAGGCTTCTTGAATTCATTATTTAGAACTTCATTTGTTTCCTTCAGTGTCACAGTTGGATGAGTCAAACTATACTTAATATACCAGCTCAACGCTCTATCTTCTAATGTCGTAACCAGTTTTACTTTCTTCAGGTCATCATCTGTGATTTGTTGTGACTTCCACATAGCATCTGCTATAAACAAAAATTGTTCGGGGTATTTTGTTCCCAGACCGTTGAATATGGGCATCTTCATAGTGTTCGCCATATTGAATAGTGGAGGTGGAGGTGGAGGTGGTGGTGATGGTGGAGGTGGAGTGGATTGATGTGGTATTCCAACGATACCCTGTTTTACCATTTGGAGCGCACCGTGAGGTGTTTTCAAAATACCACTTTCTTCGTCACTATCAGATACTCCAAACATAGGGTTGTATTCAGCACCTAAATCTAGACTTCTTCTTGAATTCTTTCCACTTCGCACAGTCCCAAACATCAATTCAATGGCATAACTCATTTTTCACACAAGAGAATTTTAATCCAAGTTTTCAGGGACTTCATATACTTACCTCTTAGTCCTTTGAAAAATTGGCGTTCATCTTTGCTATAACTGAAAAATGTATCAATCACGAAATCAGTAATGAAACAACCCAAAATGCTATTGATCTAATAATCAACAACCCTCGTGATCTTGTTTTATGAAGCTTCAAGGCACCTTACCAACTTTGGAGTCCACACAATAGTGTTATCCAACTTCCACGTACCTTGATTTTCTACCAATTTAGACAACCACTCCTATAATTCGCAAGGAAAAGAGCAAAAGAAAATTTTTTGTTCGTCTGTATTTAGGTATCTATTTAACCACTCTTCCTTCGACAAGAACACATTCCTGTTTTCTTGGGCTGCAAGTTCGTGCAGTTTTTGATCTATCCACTTCTCGATCTCCTTCTTAGTTGGGAACCGTTTATTCGACATTACACATTCCTCAGATAGATCCCAGTCCTGACAATGGAACTATTTGTTGGCTTGACGAGGTATGAACCCTGGTTCAGAGATAGTTCTTCCAAGCAACAAAACCCTACATTGTCAGCCATTTCGAAAATAACCCGCGTAGCACAGGATACAATCTCACTCGAGGAAGTGTTTGGGGATGACATAAACATGTTTCTGCATCCAGAGGTCTATGTGATGTGTTGTTGTTACTTTATAACATATTCTAACTCTACGTTGATTGCTTTAAACATTCATAACATCAAGTAAACTAACAGATCTACCACTTTTGCACATCCATTAAGAGTTTCTTATGATAAATGTAGTAAATAGAGTGAATACATAATAAATGTAGAAGTAAACATAAACGCACATATTTTATTACAAACTTTTTCTTTCCTATGCACAGAGTTGTAGGGCCCTCGCACTCAACTGCGAACTTGCCAAGGTCTCCACGCATGTAGTTACAGGAGCCTCCCCTTTGCCTAAGTACAGAGTAGGCAATATAAACCCAAAACTTGCTTATTTGTGTCCTTCACTATCTTTACTAAATTCCCTATGACCTTATATGACTCTTTTATATCATCTTCTTTTATAATACCATGGTCCGCAAACCATGGGTGGCTCACAAAACAAATTAACTTTTAACAAACTAAGAGGCTTTGACCTTCCTAAAGTCCCTTTGACTCTTAACGACCTTCACGCTCCTAGAAATGGAACCATTTGTTAGCTTGAGGGGGTATGGAGCCATGTTCAGAGTTAGTTGTGCCAACCGATAAAACCCTACACTATCATCCCTTTCATCAACAACCCGTGTAGCGTACGCTGTAGTGTCACCCGAGGCAGTGTTGGGGGATGACAGAACCAGGTTGTAATATCCCTCCCTTAATAATAAATAATAAATAATAATAACTAATAAAAATAGTACAAAAATAACTATTTTTATTAGTTATTATTATTTATTATTTATTATTAAGGGAGGGATATCCTTAATAATAAATAATAATAACTAATAAAAATAGTACAAAAATAATTATTTTATTAATTATTATTATTTATTATTTATTATTAAGGGAGGGATATTACACAGATTTCTGCATCCATAGGTCTATGTGATGTGTTGTTGTTACTTATAGGTCTTTATTCAGACCTTCGCAAACCCTTATCCTTAAAACAAGAAATTACCATAACTTACAAATAACAGATGCTAATTCTGCGACGATTGCTTTAAACATTCATAACATCAAGTAAACTAATAGATCTACCACTTTCACGCATCCATTAAGAGTTTCTTATGATAAATGAAGTAAAGAGAGTGAATACATAATAAATGCATAAGTAAACATAAACGCATAAATACACAGATATTTCGTTAAAATAGTCTTTATTATGTTCAGATCTTCTATTACAGACTCTTTATTCCCCGTGCACACAGCTATAGGGGCTCGCGCACTCAGTTGCGAACTTTCCAAGGTCTCTGAGCACACAGCTGCAGGAGCCTTCTCCTTTGCCTAAGTATAGAGTAGGCAATACAGACCCAAAACTTGCTTATTTGTGTTCTTCACTATCTTCACTGACTTCCCTGGGACCTTCTATGACTCTTTTATATCATCTTCTTTTACAATACCATGGTTCGCAAACCATGGGTGGGTCACAAAACAACTTAACTTCTAACAAAATAAGGGACTTTGACCTTAATAATCCCCTTTGACTCCTAATGACCTTCACGCTCCGCAATTCAAGATGCAGAGACTTTACAAAAATAATAAAACTATTTTCAAAATTAACCCCAGGGGACCATGTCGCAAAAGGTCTTCACCCAATGTTCAATGTACACTGCCTTTGGCCATACTTTCCACCATTGTTGAACAAATTTGACATTGCAGAACAACTCACACCAACATATCTCAACCTAAACTTCATGGAACAGGCCACAACTGATTAGATCATGGACACACAGATCAAGAACACTAGCCAACATAGGATACAACTGTATCAAGTTGTCAAATCAAGGCAACTCCTTCACCAAGGAAAGTGGTTCACCAGGGACCAAGTTCAACAACATTTTCCTCACCTCATGGAGGCTCCGCATGCAATGGGTACCATTGCTTCCTAAGGGGGGAGGAATGATCTAGGTGGATATTTGTGGCCACCCACCTATTCCACCTAGACACCGTAGTTATTTTCGTTTGTTTCCTTGTTCATTTCAACATTTACTATTTTTAGCAGTTTTTCGGGTTGTGAACTTCAGGAGCAGTTTTGACCCCCTAAACGACGGTTTTTTGGGGTTCACAATGGCCCCGTGTCCTTAAGCAAGGTCTTGCAGCAAAACCTATAGTACTCAAAGAGACATTTCACCAAACAGAGATAATATGATCAAGTTACGACCCCAGGAAGTTGGCTGCCAAACTAACCCCAACAGGGCCCACAAACTCTTGGTGTTACATCTACTAGGGTTAGGTTTTTGGTTTTTTAAGGTTTTCTCATGTTTTCCAATAATAAATACGCCCTTGAACCTCATTGTAACACTATTTAGAGGCATTTCAACCATATCTATTCTTAGAGATAAGCTACCATCCCCTGAGCTATCTTATTTCCATTCTGTTTATAAGCATAGTTCAGTATGTTTTTGTTAATGAAATGAAGTGTTTTTCTACTACATCTTTGTGTTTATGAATATATCTACAAGTTGTTTCATTCCTATTTAAGTTTGGATCAATGGTATCAGAGCAGTCTACTCTTTCTTTGTTTTTCTTTGCATGTCCCTAGCAAGGTCAGGGTATAAGGAGTGAGGCCTTGATCTATTCGAACCATTGCATCCTCGCAAAACCCAACGACCTCCCATGGTGGAAGAAAAAAAAGATGAGGGGGCAAGAGATACTTTTAAGATGTTGCTCAAGGAATCCCTCAAGTGACAGAGGGACACGATGATGGATAACTTTGCCCAGATCCTTCAATGACTACCCACAGGCAATGCATCTTCATCTAGCAACCACTCTGGAGGTGCCACTACTTTTATGGTAAAAATTAACTTTGATATTCCCATATTTGAAGGGTTGATAGAGGTAGATGCCATAGATAAATGGTTAAATCTATTGGAAGGATATTTTTCAGTTCATAACTTTTCCAATCGAGAAAATATTAATTTTGCACTTCTCAAAGCCACCCCACACATCAAGGACCGGTGGAAAGGACGAGAGTGAACCCTCACTGTTTTCAGCCGCACCCACTTGGAATTATTTCCGAGACATTATCAAGGAACAATATTACCCTGTCGGGAGCTATGAAGACAAATACATAAAGTGGACCATGCTACGGTAGGGAAGGGACCAAGATGTGCTAGAGTTCACAAATATTTTCCATACCCTTCGCACAAACATGGGTATCAAGGATACTGAGTGGCATTTGGTGCTCAAGTAACGCGGTTGTCTACACAAGTACATCCAAGACGTGATGGAGTTCCTGGAAATTTCCTCGCTCAGCACGGTGTATCGGTATGCTGTCAAGATTGAGCAAAAGTTTAAACAAAAGAAGCAAGACTTTGGATCTCTAAATCCAAAGCAAGGAAAATGTGCCCCAGAACCACAGAATAAAGGACCAAGCCAAGGCAGGGCTACCCAGGAAAATACAAGTAAGTGTCGAGCCAAGTAGTCATTGGTGGCCGAGTTGAAGGCTTCCGAATCAGATGTAGGTTCCGACTCTAAATCAGAACCCGATAAGGGAACTACAAAGGGAATTAGATCATTGATGCAGAACCTAGTGCCACCATGGCCACCACTAAGATACAGAAGATTGAGCCTGAAGATCTAGGGGAGGGGGAACACCTCTTCCACTCACAGATGTGGGTGAAGGGTTCTCCGATGCAGTTCATTGTGGACAGCGGGAGCCAAAATAACTTCATTGCAATAGAGGTCGTGAAGTGGTTGGGCCTAAAAACTACAGTACATTGATAGTTGTACACCATTAGGTGGCTTCACCAAGGATGAGATCTTCACATCATCTAGCAGTGTCGCCTTCCCTACAACATCAAGCCCTTCACAGATGAGGTATTGTGTGACGTTCCTCTTCTTGAAGTTTGTGATGTATTGTTAGGACAACCATACTTCTGGAAGTGACATTCTGTATATGAGTCTAGACCTCGCTCTATGATTATTACTTTGGCTAATAAGTTGTACAGGATACCGGAGGTAGCCTTGCGTACTGCCATCTCTTTGATCACTGCAAAGCAATGAAGTAAGATCATTTCCCATACCAGGAATTTTTTTCCTTATTGTTTTCCCCCGGGGAAAGAAGATGGTGGTGGCCACAACTTCCAGGAAGGGCTCCTCTACACAAAAACAACAAATGGACAAGGTCGTGGAGGAGTACATGGATATTTTTGCCTCACCCATAGGGGTACCTCTACAATGTCAGGTCAAGCATTCCATCAATCTAACCCAGGGCATGTTGCTTCCCAATGGACCAATCTATCAACACTTTGTTCTAGAGAACTGTTGGGCTTCAAAATGTCATACAAATATCACTCATTACCATACATTTTTCACCTATGCTTCCATTACATCACTCATTATTCACTACCACGTCACTTCATTTTCCCTATTGTTCATCATTAATGGGTCTCATTTATATCTTCCAAATATTATTTATTTTCAAGCATTTTTAAGAGAAATTCTTGATTAAATATTAGAAAATAATATATTTTACTTCATATATGGAAAGTGGATTGTTTTGTGACATGTGTAGGTACAAAGGAAGCTTCCATGACACCTTTATGTGGCCTTGAATGATCAAATTCGAATTTGATCAGATAAGCCTCATGGAGAAGATCAAGGACAAAAGGCGGTTATGTGTCTAGATGGTTGAGAGATGTATGGAACTAAATAGAGATTAGTGGATCATTATTATGAGTTTTTTATCTCATCCCATTGTATAAATAGGAGTACAATCTCCTCCATTTCTAATCTTAGAACCTTCATTTGTAATTTTGAGAGTTCCATTTGTAATCTTAGAGTTGGTTTGTACATCATGATGGAGATTTTGAAATACAGAATCATACTTTGATTTTATTACTTCCACATTTGAGTCTCCTTTGAAGTGGTGTGCTTGTGGAGTTATGGAGGGCCCACATGGCCTCACCTGCATGCTTATTTTAGGTATAATTTAATTTATGTTTTTATTTCATTTCAGCTTTTAAGTTCTTGTTAGATATTCTAATTGTTGGAAGAGATCTTAAAATTTCATGTGTTCTTGTAAGGGAACCTTAGGACCTCCGACAAATTAGGAATCTCTCTAGTTTGTTTAGTTGTTGGATGAAATCTTAAAATTCATGTGTTCTTGAATTAGGAATCTCTCTAGTTTGTTTAGTTATTGGAAGAGATCTTTTTGAATGTGTTCTTGTAAGAGAATCAATAGATCTCAGACAAATTAGAAATCTTTCTAGACCTATAGGTGGTACTTCTAAGTTTACCTTCCCGAGTTGACATTAATTGAACTCTGATTTGCATCCACATTTTAGACCAAACAAGAATGATGAGATCAAGACGCAGATTCAGTAACTATTATAGAAAGGGCACATCAGGCCAAGTTCATCACCGTATAGGAGCCCAATTGTATTGGTACAGAAGAAGGATGGGACCTAGAGGCTCTATATTGACTATTATATACTCAACAAAATCACCATCCATAATAGGTACCTAATCTCGCGGATTGATGACCTTTTGGACCTGCTCAAGGGGGCCAAATATTTCAGCAAGATTGGCTTTAAGTTAGGTTATCACCAGGTGTCGATCGAACCCTCTGATATGTAGAAGACTGCCTTCAAATCCAAGGAGGACCTTTTCAAATGGTTGGTTATGTCATTCAAATTGACAAACGCCCCTACAAACTTCATGAGATTGATGGACGAGTTCTTGCAACACTTCACATGACATCTTGATCTTCAGCCAAAGTTGGGAAGATAACTTCCACCATATTCGACAGGTCCTTCAAACCTTGTGACAACATAAGCTATGTGCTAACTTAGAGAAATGTACCTTTAGCCTAACCCAGGTTCAATATTTTTGGTACATCATTGATGAGAAGGGTGTACATGTGGACCCATCCAAGATACAAGTCATTTGAGATTGTTAGCCCCAACCACTCTAACAAAGCTCTGCAGCTTTTTGGGTCTTTCCAATTTCTACTGTAGGTTCATGTTGGGGTTCTCTCATATCACTTGGCCTTTAAGTCAAGTCACCAAGGTTAGAGCGAAAGCAAAGTTATTTTGGTCAGAAACCCAACAAAAAATGTTCTCCATGTTGAAGAATATCCTTTGTTCTGCACTAGTGCTCACATTACCAGACCCGCAACAACCATTTGAGATTGAGACAGATGCCTCATGTTAGCACTCCTTAGTTTCCCAAGGATGAGAAAGGAAACCAAAGAGGTAACCACATACCAACTTTTGACTTGGAAGTTAGCCCTTCCAAATCAAAGCGGGCTCTCTCTAAATCAAACTCATAGCCAATGGAAGTGACTGGAGAAGACTAGGTTTTATGCTAGTTATCAGCTCAGTAGGGTTTTGATTAGGGTTTGTTGGATGAGAAGCACAGAGTCTAGGAACTATGCCAAGTAGGTCAAAAGAACAGTTGCAGACATAGAATGAGGCAAGGTAGGTGTAATCAGTGACACAAATGGTTTTTCATTGTAGTATGGTGATGAGGAAATCATATATAAGGAACTAAGTGAGCATACATGCATGAATTCACTTGTTTGGAAGATAAAAACACTTAAATGATAATCTCAAACAAAACAGAGCATTTATGGCACTGAATTCTGATTAAAACTTAAGTGATTAACATGAGAATAAATATGGATAGCTTCTAGAAACATATAAAAATAAAATGCATAAGAATAACTGAAGAAAACAATGTCACTAACCACATCACATGAATCCCAGAAAAGTAGCTCCAACAGTATATTAATTCTGCCAAAAAATCAAGTACACCAGTTCCAAAATGTCATAGCTTCAAGTATCCAACCTTTCTCACTCTGAAATTCATGAAATATATACAATTATCTCATCCATGTACTAATGGATTTGAGCTCAACCATCTCCTTAAAGATAGAAACAGTTGCATTAAATTTGGAATTCCCTGCTCGGAATAGGGACCAAATTTATGAAAATAGGGGTCAATGATTAATTCGTATCTCTTGAATCATGACATTTATTACAAAACTGGAGGAGTTTTTTGTATATTAGCTTGTTCTTGAGAAAATCTCTCATTTTTCGTACATTCATCCCCATCTCCTTGTAATATGTTATGAACTATCATGGCAAAAACATGAAATCATTAAATGTTTAAATCTGTAAAACTAGGTTGTAAAGATCTAGTCAAATATTCCAATCCAGGACACTTGTGAAGAAACTAAAGGAGGTTTTTTATATTTGGCTCGTGCTTGAAACAAAATCCTTGGGTTCTCAAAATTCCTTTCCATCTGTTAGAAAAGCACGCCAAAAAATAATGACTAAAACAGTCAAACAAGTTCAAAATTTGATTTTTTGAACATAAGCCTCAAATGTCATAGCATATCTCCCAAATAATAACACATGTGCATAAACTGAAGGATTTTTTTTTCTTTGGTCTATTATTGACAAAAACCTCTTTCAATTTTGTTAAATTCATGTCCATTACTTCATAAACTGATTTTGAAGTAAATATGTCCCTGTGTGCAGCAAATGACCTCAAAATACCCATGTGATTTTCTGATGATACTTTTGATGATAACCATGACCTTAGGCTTGTGATGGGAGTACCATATACATTATAAATTTAGACATTGACTCAATACCCTTTACCAACCAAGAGGGATGTCAAATTTAATTTGAAAATATTATAATTTGACCTAAGACTATAACCAATAGTGAAAAGAGTAATTTTGATCACTATGACTATAAGACTAACATTGTCTCCAATGGGGATGACAGCTCCATAGGACATTTCAAGAACATCGTAGAACAAGTAGCCTTGTTAATTGGTAAATGGAGTCACTGAGCTATAATCCTCAAACTGATTTCAAATCAAACTGAAAACTAAACTGTAGACCGTTAACTGCAAACTCTACTAGAAACTAACACTAAAAAAGATGCTCAGAATGTTGAGCTTATTCGTCACACCTTACCTACTCTAACTGATCCATAACCTACTCACTCAAATGATACGAAAATTCCAATAAATCCAAAAAAGGAGATGGCCACTCACTGAAATTCGGCTTACATCATATTTAAGTAGACAAAATGATGTACATGTAGGTAACTCACAATGAAAATTGAAACCAATACTTATGCTGCCAAACAAAACAACATTCACCTTCTCCAATGCTTGCAAAAGACTACCCAAGGGATCTTGAAAGTCATGAAACATTATCACTTGTGGATCAACAAGATGAGAAAAGTAGACATCATTTGTAATCAATGGATGTTCTCTTTCGGGATTGTTCTCCAAATGAATGAAAATAGTTGGTCCATCATCCTCCAAATCTGAAATTTCATGCATGAGTGTGTTGGGTTGTGTTATATTCTTTCCACATAGTTAACAGGGGGTTTGAGGGGTACTCGTAACCCCACTTTATGGGGTCCGGGGCAGCGCCCTGGAAAATTTTGGTTTTGGACCCTATGTTATGCTGGGCGGACCCACCTATGGTTTTGTGCATGATTTTTGCACATGTTTTTTGGACGCGATGGTTTTCGGTCCATGGTATTGGATGTGATTGTTTTTTGGTCCATGGTATTGGACGTGATGTTTTTTCGGTCCATGGTATTGGATGCTTCGGCATGTATAAATATGTATTGTAACATTGAAAGGAACATAATGAAAAATCAAGCTGGTAGTCTCGGTTTTGAGATCCAGTGGTAAATCTCTGTGTATATGTGTTTTATGTGTTATGCTCTCGCATTTTTATTTTTCCTATGATTTAGAATTCGTATGCAGGTAATTTCTATACGGGGTTAAAACCTACATTTAGTATCAGAGTTGTTTTGGCTTCAAAGGGATGCCTTTGTTGCTGAGGGGTTTCGCTTGGGCCTGTGGTAGACCCTGTTC
>APFE030964475.1:0-38363 GCA_000404065.3 Pinus taeda | reverse complement strand
TTTTCGGTCCATGGTATTGGATCGATGGTTTTTTTGGTCCATGGTATTGGACGTGATGGTTTTTCGGTCCATGGTATTGGATGCTTCGGCATGTATAAATATGTATTGTAACATTGAAAGGAACATAATGAAAAATCAAGCTGGTAGTCTCGGTTTTGAGATCCAGTGGGAAATCTCTGTGTATATGTGTTTTATGCTCTTGCATTTTTATTTTTCCTGTGATTTAGAATTCATATGCAGGTAATTTTTGTATGGGGTTAAAACCTATAGAGTGTTTCTTCATGTAAATCTAGATTGAGAGTTTTCGGGGTAATATAATCAACAGTTATTTGAACAAGATCATTGTTAATACATTCTTCCATAATAGGCATAGTAAAATGCAACTCTACATTAGATACCCTTTCAATTTGATTGTCTTGGGCTACATTCTCACATTATTGAGAATAAGAATGATTAAAAGGATCTAAAATCTACTTTTTATCCATTAGTTCCTCATAATAAGCATAAAGCATTTGACTATCTATTTCTTCTTTTCCTTGCTGATTAAAAATCTACTAAACAGGTTGATCATTAAGTTCTAGGAAACAAACTTGTTGCTCATTACTTTCGAACTCAATGGATGAATGATGACTCTTAGGAATCTTAATGCAAAACAACTCAGAATTAGAATCTTCATCAAGGAGTAGAGGGCAGCTGAAATGGCCATTATCATATGTATCTTGATCGCTTGAAATTTGGCAAGACTATTGCGAATTATCATCAACTTAAGAAAATGGAAGATCAATGTCGTCTTTTGAAGAATTCTGCTCAGGTTCGTTGTCATCCAAGGTATAAGCCATGATATTCTCATGGTGGTGAAAATGTTTTTCATTAAAATAATCCAAGAGTTCATCATCCATAAACTCTTCATCGCCATAAGCACTTTCCATCTCTTGAATAAAATTCGCAAAGTGATCACAACAATCCTCAATAAAAATCAAAGATAGATTTCTCTATACTTCTCAAAAAATACTGAGTGAAAATCCTTGAGACAATAAATACAAGCAGGAGGAAAGATTTCATACTAAAACCATGCTCTTTCTTCTAATGTGATCATGAACACCTTTATTAAATAGTCTCATGAAAAATAATCTTCAACTTATGTACATGCATATGAAATATTATTAAATGAAGTGTAGCATCATCACCTTTTCCATCTCTGAATTTTGGAAAGTATGTTTGCCAATCCACCTAAGGCATACGACTTGGAAAGCCTAGAACATGATCTTGATGCATAGGAGCATACCTTCTGGATTGATAACTCATTTTGATTTATGCATCCTGCTGCCAGTGGAGTCTTTGGATCAATTTGGATTTGCCAGGTGAATGTTTAAACCATCATACGTATAACTATTTTCCACCATCAACAATCATATCTACAACGTGAACAATATTTCCCAGAGAAGATTAACTTTTGTTTCAATCCCCGGCACTAACTTTGGACTTGGCAGTTAGCCCTGCAAAATTAGAGAGGGCTCTTTCTAAATCAACCTCACAATCAATGGAAGTGACTGTAGAATACTAGGGTTTTAGGCTAGTTATCATCTCAGTAGAGTTTTGATTAGGGTTTGTTGGATAAGAAGCACAGGGTCTAACAACTAGGCCAAGTAGGTCAAAATATTAGTTGCAGACATAGAATGAGGCAAGGTAGGTGTAATTAGTGACACAAATGGTTTTCCATTGTAGTATGGTGATTAGGAAATCAGATAGAAGGAACTAAGTGAGCACACATCCATGAATTCACTTGTTTGGAAGATAAAAACACTTAAATGATAATCTCAAACAAAACATAGCATTTTTGGCACTGAATTCTATTTAAAAATTAATATATTAACATGAGAATAAATATGGATAGATGCTAAAAACATCTAAAATCAAATGCATAATAATAATTGAAGAAAACAATGTGACTGGCCACAACACATGAATCCCAGAAAATTAGTTGCAACAATATATTAATTCTGCAAAAAAGTCAAGTACACCAGTTCCAAAATGTCATAGCTTCAAGTATCCAACCTTTTGCACTTTGAAATTCATGAAATATATACAATTAGGTCATCCCTAGACTAAGGGAGTCAAGCACAACCATCTCCCTAAGGATAGAAACAGTTGCATAAATTTTGCACTCCCTGCTGTGGAGCTATAAAAAGGGTCTCTTTCACCTCTACTTACCTCACATTAATATATCAATCTGGGAACGTTTTGTTATTTCAAAGAGTATCTCAGTCTGAGGCTTAGCACTTGTCAAAGTAATGCTTGTAGTACAACTGTTTTAAAGCTACAAAAGTAAGTGATACATGTCTACAACTTAACTACTTCAGAAGACTAAATCACACACTCAAATATGAAGCAACACATCAATCAAGGGTTCGGTAGCAATAACCCATCCCTTTAGAAACTAACGGAAAAGAAATCGGAGAACAGATTGGGGGTCTGGGAGCTTGGTAGAAGATGTCGGTGCTCACTACAGCCTGAGATCGTCCTTATCAAATAAGAAATGAAATGGCATGTAAAGAAAATAGAAATAGAACAGCAACCTTAAAATGGAATAGCAGCTGAAAATGGAACAACAATTGAAAATGGAACAGCAATTCGAAATGGAATAGCAATTGAAAATGGAACAGAAATTCAAAATGGAACAGCAATTGAAAATGGAACAGCAACTCGAAATGAGCAGTAACTAAGTTCAACAAGTTGTGAATCTATTTAATCATACCAATCCAAACATCAATCCTTCATTCTTAAAGATGTGTGCACACTACAGAACAGTATT
Organism: Pinus taeda; assembly: GCA_000404065.3. Taxonomy (NCBI): domain Eukaryota; kingdom Viridiplantae; phylum Streptophyta; class Pinopsida; order Pinales; family Pinaceae; genus Pinus; species Pinus taeda. The sequence goes on along the minus strand of APFE030964475.1, from coordinate 35,551 downwards.
GCCTATGGATCCAAGATGGAATAACACTGAAAATGATATAAACACAACATGCTTAATCTGACTCCGTTATCGCTCTAAGTAAAAGCATACGATTGCATCTCAAGATGAAAACGATAATATTCAAGGATTCAATAATCATATGAAATAAGAACTTCCAAGATATATTATGTGATGCTAAGGCACAATTGCATAACACAAAAACTCTGTAATGGAATGACAATATCCTGTAGAGATTACCCGCATTATACCAACATGTAAAGGAATAGTAACATGATGCAGCGTCAATACAATACTCTTGTTTGCAGGTAGAGCAGGTAACATAAACTTTATAAAACACAACAGATTACCAAATCACGTCGATAAGAAAACCACACAGAAACCATGCTTAATGGTACAAGAGCAAGTGTCCTCCAAGGCCAGGCCCTTAGCCTCCAGGGGTACACTACTTAAGGTTGATCCAGAATCAAAGATAAAAGAGTAACCAAGTCTGTATTAATGCATGAAGTCAAATTACAGTAACGCAAGTCTTAACAGAACATAATGATCATAGTCTTGATATTTTTTAAAAGAAATTACATAAAGGCATCCTCCCTTGGCTAACAATGCCATCCCTTATATAAGGATGATGACGGAGATATCTAGATGCAGAAATAGATAAAACAACGATCCCTCAAGATCAAGGATCCTAAAAGATTCATAGAATCGTTAATCCTGAGTTAATTCTTCTCTTTTCTGTGTCGAGCTGTTATCTCCGTTTCCTTTCATGGGTTGGTCCGTTTTGATCTGGTTTGCATGCAGTCTCCCGTCAAAGGGGTAGCAGTTACTTCATCTTTGTCTTTTCCTTTAGGATGGCCACTTTTCATTTTTCCTCCCTCCTGTACATGGAAACGACAATTGTCAGCGTTCTATATCAATTCCTCATGTTTCATTATAATTCTTTATTATTTCCTAAGTTCACAATGAAAAAAGGCTTATAAGTCCTAATGAAAAGATACTGAAATAACCATCAAAACATACCTTCTTTGATACTCCACACCTGCTAGGAATAGGGACCGAATTTCTGAAAATAAGGGTCAAAGATTAACTTGTATCTCTTGAATCATGACATCTATTACAAACCTGAAGGAGGTTTCATATATTAGATTGTGTTTGAGATAGACCTCTATCAGTTTTCGCAGATTCATCTCCATGTCCTCGGAATATGTGCCGCAAAATCAAGACTAAAACAGGAAATCATTAAATGTTTAAATCTGTAAAACTAGGCTATAATGATCCAATCAAATATTCCAATCCATGACACCTGTGAAGAAAATGAAAGATTTTTTTTTATATTTGGCTTGTTCTTAACCAAAACCTACTTGGGTTTCTCAAAATTCCTTTCAGCTATTAGAAAAGCACGCCAAAAGAAGGACTAAAATAGTAAAACAAATTCAAAATTTGATTTTTTGAACATAAGCCTCAAATCTCATGGGATATCTCCCATATCATAACACCTGTGCATAAACTGAAGGAGGTTTTTTTTCTTTGGTCTGTTATCGACAAAACCTCTTTCACTTTTGTAAAATTCATGTCCATTACTTCCAAAACTGATTTTGAACTAAAACTATCATTGTGTGCAGCAAATGACCTCAAACAACCCATGAGATTTTCTGATGATACTTTTGATGATGACCATGACCTTACACTTGTGATTAGAGTAGCATATAAAATATACATTTAGACACTGACTCAAGACCCTTTTCCAACCAATAGAGATATGTCAAATTTAATTTGAAAATATTATAATTTGACCAAAGTCTATAACTAATAGTGAAAAAAGTAATTTTGGTCACTCTGACTATAAGACTCTAACACCTCCGACTATGTTATTGGTGCAGTTGTTACTCAACATGGGCATCCAATGGCTTACCACAGTGAGACACAATCTGAAATTACCCCACTTACGACAAAGAAATGTGTTCCATTGTGTAGGTTTTTCGTTAATGTAAGCATTACATTCTGGGGAAGGAAACAATCATCCACATAGACCACCCACCTCTACAGTTCATACAGACGCAAGGGAACTTGCAAAACTATCGCCATCAGAAATGGTCCACCTATCTGCAACAGTTCCATTTGAATATTAATTATAATAAGGGTAGCACCAATAATGTCATTGATTGCCTTAGCCGACCACCAATCATGGCGTTGATCGCTGTGCTCGACTCCTGTGGGCATGAGACATTGGTGTAGTTGCATCTTTACAAGAGTGATCTAGAATTAGGCAGTATATTCCACACAATCCTGAAAGGGAAGCAAGTTCCAAATTTCCACCTTCAGGATGTAATGTTATCCCACTAGGGACACATCTGTGTTCCTTCAAGTGAGCGTCCCAATGATTTGGGAGGCGCACTACAATCGGTTCGCTGGACATTTCGAAGTAGAGAAAATAGTGGCAATATTGCAGAAGTATTTTCATTGGCCGAAACTTCATCAAGATGTTGAGAAATACATTACATCTTGCACTACCTACGACATTGCCAAACCAACCATCAAGAAGCAAGGCCTATATACTCCTCTACCTACTCTTAGCTGACCTTGGGTATCTTTCTCCATTGATTACATGTTGGCACTTCCTTCTACTAAACATGACAACGATTGCATTTTCATGGTCGTCAACAGATTCTCCAAAATGGCCATCATGGCGGCCTATAGGAAGAGTATCATAGCAAAGGCCACTACTAAGCTCTTCTTTGAGCGACTATGGGTACACTTTGGGATCCCATAGTCCATTTTCTCAGATCGGGACAGCAAATTACTGAGTGAATTTTGGTCAAGTCTCTGGTCGATGTTGGACACAAAACTTACTAAGTCCATGGCTTTCCATCCCCAAACTGATGGTTAAACAAAGGTTGTGAACAGTATGATCATACACATTATATGCATGTACAACTCGAAGCATCCACACACATGAGATGAAAGTCTCCCCTATGTCCAACATAGCTACAACAGAGCTCTATATAGCTCAACAAGGCATAGCCCCTTTCAGGTAGGGCTAGGATTTTAGCCATTATACACCATTGATATGGACATACCATTTGCAACCACTCAAGTAGATTCATCTCATGTTCAGTCTGAAGCTGAAAGGGCTAACAACTTCATTGAACGTATTCAACACATTCGCCAGTAGGTCCATGATATATTGGATAGATCCAATGCTAAGTACAAGTAGCGCTATGATCAACATCGAGTGTCGCACAAATTCCAAGTGGGTGGAAAAGTTTGGCTACATTTGTAGAAGGAGCGCCTTGATGGACCCCACCGTAAGCTTCACCCGCTCTGATATGAGCCATGCATCCTCACCAAGGCCATTGGTGACAATGCCTTCGAGCTCAGCATCCCACTGTTCCTTTGTCTGCACCTAGTGTTCAATGTAGACTGCCTTCGATCATACTTTCCACCATTTTTGGACACATCTAACCTTGCAGAACAACTCACACCAATAGAGATCAACCTGGATTGCATGGAACATACCACAATTGATTAGATCATGGACACATAGATCAGGAACACTCACCAAGAAATTATATATCTATATCGAGTTTTCAAAGGAGGGCAACTCCTTCACTAATGCAAGTGGTTCACCAGGGACTAGGTTCAATAGAAATTTCCTCACCTCATGGAGGCTTTGCATGCAATGGGGACCATTTCTTCCTAATGGGGGAGGAATGATCCAAGTGGATATTGGTGGCCACCCGCCTATTCCACCTAGACACCCCAGTCAGTTTCATTTGTTTCCGTGTTCATTTCAGCATTTACTATTTTTAGTAGTTTTTCGGGTCCTTAACTTCTGGTGCAATTTTGACCCCCTAAACGTCGTATTTTTGGGGTCTGCATCAGGCCCGTTGCAATAATAAAGGGCCTATAGAAAAACCTATAGTACTCAGAGAGACCTTTCTAATAAGGTATCATACGCGCCAAATGGAGATAATATGACCAAGTTACAACCTCGGGAAGTTGGCTGCCCAACTAACCCCAATAGGGGCCCACAAACTCTTGGTGTTACATCTCTTGGGGTTATGTTTTGGTTGTTTAGGGTTTTCTCATGTTTTCCAATAATAAATAGGCCCTTGAGCCTCATTGTAACACAGTTCAGAGGCATGTATCCACCACATCTCTTCTCAGAGATAAGCTACCATCGCCCGAGCTATCTTATTTACATTTTGTTTGTAAGCATAGTTCAATATTTTTTTGTTAATGAAATGAAGTGTTTTTCTATTGCATATCTATGTTTATGAATATATCTACAATTTTTTTGTTCATGTTTAAGTTCGGATCAGTGGTATCAAAGCGGTCTTATATTTCTCTATTTTTCTTTTCATGTCCCCAACAAGGTCAAGGTATAAGGAGTTAGGGCTTGATCTGGTTGAATCATTGTAATATCAACCTCACAAAACCCGATGACCTCCCATGGTGGAATAAAATAAAGACCAGGGGGTAGGAAATCCTTTCAAAATGTTGCTCGAGGAAGCCCTTGGGTGACAGAGGGACGCGATGATGGATAGCTTTGCCCAAATCCTTCAGCAGCTACCCACAAGCGATGTGTCTTCATCCAGCAGCCCCTTTGGAGGCACCACTCCTTTTAAGGTACAATTTAACTTCGATATTCCTATATTTGAAGTCCTGATAGATGAAGACATTGTAGATAAATGGTTACATCTGTTGGAAGGATAATTTTCAGTTCATGACTTTTCCAATCGAGAAAAGATTACTTTTGCAATTCTCAAAGCCACCCCACACGTCAAGCACTGGTAGAAAACCTACTGTGAAAAAAAGGATGAGAGTGAACCCTCACAGTTTTCAGCCGCACTCACTTGGAATTATTTCTAAGATGCCATCAAGGAAAAATATTACCCTGTCAAGAGCTATGAAGACAAATACATAAAGTGGACCACGCTACGGTAGGGAAGGGACAAATATGTGCCAAAGTTCACAAATATTTTCCATACCCTTCGCATGAAGCTAGGTATCAATGATACTGAGTGGAATTTGGTTCTCAAGTACCATGATTTTCTACACAAGTACATCCAGGATGAGATGGAGTTCTTGGACATTTCCTCACTCGACACGGTGTATTGGTACGTTGTCAATATTGAGCATAAGTTTAAACAAATGAAGCAGGACTTTGGATCTGCAAATCCAAAGTAAGGAAAAGGCGCCCCCAAACCACAGAACAAAGGACTAAGCAAAGGTGGGGCTACCCTGGACATTTCCTCTCTCAACACAACCTATCGGTATGTTGTCAAGATTGAGCATAAGTTTAAACAGATGAAGCCGTACTTTGGATCTGTGAATCCAAAGCAAGGAAAAGGCACCCCCAAACCATAAAACAAAATACCAAGCCAAAGCAAGGTTACCTAGGACATTCCCCCGAAGTCACAAGCAAAGAACAACACCACGAAGGTGAAGGACACAGGAAAATGGTGTGAGTTCCATAAGAGCTCCACTCACAATACAAGTGAGTGTCGGACCAAGCAGTCACTGGTGGTCAAGTTGAAGGCTTCCAAATCGTATGCAGGTTTTGACTCTAAATCAAAACATGATAAGGGAACTAACAAAGAGAAGTATATCATTGATGTGGAGCCCAATGCCACCATGGCAACCACCAAGATCCAAAAGATTGATCTTGAATATCAAGAGGAGGGGGAACGGCTCTTCCAATCACAAATGTGGGTGAAGGGTTCTCTGTTGTAGTTAATTGTCGACAATGGGGGCCAAAAGAACCTCATTACAGTAGAGGTCATGAAGCGATTGGGCCTAAATACTATAGCACATCCACAGTTGTACACCATCGGGTGGCTTCACCAAGGATGAGATCTTCATGTCAACCCACAATGCTACCTTCCCTACAGCATCAAGCCCTTCACGGATTAGGTACCATGTGAAGTTGCTCCTCTTGACTTTTATAATGTATTGTTATGACAACCATACATGTGGAAGTGACATGTTGTATATGAGTCTAGACCTCGCTCTGTGATTATTACTTTGGCTAATAAGTTGTACAGGATACCGAAGGTAGCCTCGCCTACTGCTATCTCTTTGATAACTGCAAACCAATGCAGTAAGATCATTTCCCAGACTAGGAAATGTGTTTTCCTTTTGATTCACCCCCATAACAAGAAGAAGGTGGTGGCCATGGCTTCCAAGTAGGGCTCCTCTACACAGCAGCAGCATATGGACAAGGTCGTCAAGGAGTACAAGGATATTTTCACCTCACCCAAAGGGGTACCTCTGCACTATCAGGTCAAGCACTCCATCTATCTAACCTCGGGTGCGTCGTGGCCTAATGGACCGATCTATCGACTCTATGTTCTAGAGAAAAATGACATCAAGAGGCAAATTTAGGAACTATTGCAAAAAGGTCACATCAGGCCAAGCTCATCACCTTGTGGGAGCCCGATTGTATTGGTACAAAAGAACGATGGGACCTGGAGGCTCTGTATTGACTATCGAGCACTAAACAAGATAACTTTCTGAAATAGGTATCCAATCCCAACGATTGATGACCTTCTGGACTAGCTCAAGGTGGGGGGGCGAATATTTCAGCAAGATTTAATTGAAGTTAGGTTATCCCTAGGTGTCGATCGAACCCTCCGATGTGTGGAAGACTGCCTTCAAATCCAAGGAGGACCCTTTCGAATCGTTTTTCATGCCGTTCGGATTGATGAACACCCCTACAACCTTCATGAGACTGATGGATGACATATTCTAACCCTTCACCAATGCATTTGTGGTGGTGTATTTAGATGACATCTTGATCTTCAGCTAGAGTTGGGAAGAGCACCTCCACCATATTCAATGGTTCCTTCAAACCCTGTGACAACACAAGCTATGTGATAACTTGGAGAAATGCACATTTGGCCTGACCCAAGTTCAATATCTAGGGTACATGATTGATGAGAAGGGTGTACATGTGGACCCATCCAAGATACAAGTCATTTGGGATTGGCTGCCCTAACCACTCTAACAGAGCTCCGTAGATTTTTGGGTCTTGTCAATTTCTACCACATGTTCATGTTGGCATTCTCTCATATCACTTGGCCTTTAAGTCAAGTCACCAAGGGCAAAGTGAAAGAAAAGTTTTTTTTGTCAGAAACCCAACAACAAGTGTTCTCCAAGTTGAATAATCACTTTTTTTCTGCACTAGTGCTTACATTACCAGACCTGCAACAACCATTTGAGATTGAGACAGATGCCTCTGACTATGCTATTGGTGTGGTTCTTAATCAACATGGGCATCCAGTGGCTTACCACAGTGAGACACTTTTAGACACAGTCTAAGTACCCCACTTATGATGAAGAAATGGTTTCCATTGTGCAGGGTTGTCATCAACCACCGGTCATGGCGCTAATCACTGTGCTCAGCTCCTATAGGCACGAGACATCAGGGTGGGCGCATGTGTACAAGAGCGATCCAAAATTTAGCCCCATATTCCAGACATTCCTGGAAGGGAAGCAAGTTCCAAATTTTCACCTTTAGGACACAATGTTATGCTACCTAGGACACATTTGTGTTCCTTCAAGTGAGCATGCCAAGATGATTTGGGAGGTGCGCTACAGTCGAGTCACTGGACATTTTGGATTAGACAAAACAATAATGATATTGCAGAAGTATTTTTATTGGCCAAAACTTCGTCGGGATGTTGGGAGGTACATTAGATCCTACACCACCTACACCATTGCCAAACCGACCATCAAGAAGCAAGGCTTGTATACTCCTCTACCTACTCCTAACTAACCTTGGTAATTTATCTCCATGGATTACATGTTGTGCCTTCCTTCTACTAAACATGACAATGATTTCCTTTTTGTGGTCGTTGATATATTCTCCAAGATGGTCATCAAGGTGGCCTGTAAGAAGAGTATCACATCAGAGGGCACTACTAAGCTCCTCTTTGAGCGAATGTGGGTACACTTTGGGATCCTACAATCCATTGTCTCAGATCGGGATAGCAGATTCTTGAGTGCATTTTGGTCAAGTCTCTGGTCGATGTTGGATACAAAACTTACTAAGTACATGGATTTCCATCCCCAAACTGATGGCCAAACAGAGGTTGTCAATATGATGATCAAACACATTCTATGCATGTACAACTCGAAGCATCCATGCACATGGTATGAAAGTCTCATGGTAGATTCAGCTCACGTTTAGTCCAAAACTGAAAGGGCTAACCGCATCATCAGGCACATTCAACACATCCACCAACAGGTCCATGATATATTGGATAGATCCAATGCTAATTACAAACAGTGCCATGGTCAACATCGAGTGTCACACAAGTTCCAGGTGGGCGAAAAATTTTGACTACATTCGTACAAGGAGCGGCTTGATGGACCCCACCGCAAGCTTTGCCCACTCTGATGTGGGCCATACACCCTCACCAAGGTTGTTGGTGACAATGCCTTCGATCTCAAGATCCCACCATTCCTTTGTCTACACCCAATGTTCAATATAGACCGCCTTCAACCATACTTTCCACCATTGTTGGACACATATGACATTACATAATAGCTCACACCATAAAAGCTCAACTCAGACTACATGGAACGGGCCAAAAATGATCAGGTTATGGACATATAGATCAAGAACACTCACCAACAGAGGATACAACTATATCGAGTTGTCAAAGTGGGCCAACTCCTTCACCAGGGCAAGTGGTTCACCAGGGACCAGGTTCAATAGAAATTTCCTCACCTCATGGATGTTCTACACGTAATGGGGACCATTTCTTCCTAAGGGGTGAGGAATGATCTAGGTGGATATTTGTGGCCACCCACCTATTCCACCTAGACACCCTAGTTAGTTTCATGTGTTTCCTTGTTCATTTTAGCATTTACTATTTTTATTAGCTTTTCGAGTCCTGAACTTCCGGAGCAATTTTGACCCCCTAAATAGAGTTTCTTTTTGGGGTCTGAAGCAGACCCATTTCCATATGCAAGGGCCTATGATGAAACCTGTAGTACTTAGAGAGAACTTTCCAACAAGGTATCGTATGCACCAAATGGAGATAATATCACCAAGTTATGACCCTAGGAAGTTGGTTGCTAACTAACCCCAACGAAGCCCACACACTCTTGGTGTTACATCTCCCGGGGTTAGTGTTTTGGTTGTTTAGGGTTTTCTCATGTTTTCCAATAATAAATAGGCCCTTGAGCCTTATTGTGACATAGTTCAGAGGCATGTAGCCACCACATATCTTCTCATAGATAAGCTATTATTGCCTGAGTTATCTTATTTCCATTTTTTTGTAAGCATAGTTGAGTATTTTTCTATTAATGAAATGAAGTGTCTTTCTGCTGCATCTCTGTGTGTATGAATATATATGCAAGTTGTTGCATTCCTTTTTAAGTTCGGATCAGTGATATCAGAGCGGTCTGCTATTTCTCTATTTTTATTTGCATGTCCCCAACAATGTCAAGTTATAAGTAGTTAGGGCTTTATCTGTTTGAGCCATTGCAAGATCAACCTCGCAAAACCCGACGACCTCCCATGGCAGAAGAAAATAAAGACGAGGGGACTGGAGATCCTTTCAAAATGTTGCTTGAGGAATCCCTCAAGCGACAGAGGGATGTGATGATGGATAATTTTGCCTAGATCCTTCAATGGCTACCGACAGGAAATCCATCTTCATCCAGCATCCACTCTGGAGGTGCCACTCCTTTTAAGCTACAAGTTAACTTCAATATTCCCATATTCGAAGGCTTGATAGATGCAGACGTCGTAGATAAATGGTTAAATCTATTGGAAGGATATTTTTCAGTTCATGACTTTTCCAATTGGGAAAATAGTACTTTTTTAATTGTCAAATCCGCCCTACATGTCAAGGACTGGTGGGAAACCTACTTTGAAAAAACGGACGAGAGTGAACCCTCATTTTTTTCAGCCGCACCCACTTGGAATTATTTCTGAGATGCCATCAAGAAATAATATTACCCTGTCGGGAGCTATGAAGACAAATATATAAAGTGGACCATGCTACAGTAGGGAAGGGACTAACATGTGCTAGAGTTCACAAATATTTTCCATACCCTTCGCACGAAGTTGGGTATCAAGGATATGAGTGACATTTGGTGCTCAAGTATTGTGGTTGTCTACAAAAGTACATCTAGGATGAGATGGAGTTCCTGGACATTTCCTTGCTTGGTACAATGTATCAGTAAGTTGTTAAGATTGAGCAGAAGTTTAAATAGATGAAGTGGGACTTTGGATCTACGAATCCAAAGTAAAAGGTGCCCCCAAACCATAGAACAAAGGACCAAGCCAAGGCGGGGTTACCTAGGATACCCCACCAAATCCACAAGAAAATAACAACACCACGAAGGTGAAGAAGGACACGGGAAAATGTTGTGAGTTCCATAAGAGCTCCACTCACAATTCAAGTGAGTGTCGGGCCAAGCATTCATTGGGGGTCAAACTGAAGGCTTCCAAATCAAACTTAAGTACTGACTCTAAATCTGAACCTGATAAGTGAACGGGAAAAGGGAAGTACACCATTGATGCGGAGCTGAGTGCCACCGTGGCCACCACCAAATTTAGAAGATTGAGCCTGAAGATCAAGAGGAGGGGGAACACCTCTTCCACTCACAGTGTAGCTGAAGGGTTCTCAACTGCAATTCATTATTGACAATGGGAGCCAAAAGAACCTCATTTCAGCAGAGTTCGTGAAGCGGATACACCTAAGGACTACAACACATCCACATCCATACACTAGAGTGGCCTCACCAAGGACGAGATATTCCCGTCAATCAGTTGTGTTGCCTTCCCTACAGCATCAAGCCCTTCAAGGATGAGGTACTATGTGACATTGCTCCTCTTGAAGTTTGTGATGTATTGTTAGGAAAACCATACTTATGGTAGTGACATGTTATATATGAGTTTAGACCTCGCTCTAAGGTTATTAATTTGGCTAATAAGTTGTACAGGATACTAGAGGTAGCCCCACCTACCACCATCACTTTGATCACTGCAAAGAAATCTAGTAAGATCATTTCCCATACCAGGAATTTTTTTTTCCTTATGGTTAGCCCCCGGGGAAAGAAAAAGGTTGTGGCCACAGCTTCCAGGCAGGGCTCCCTTGCACAGCAGCAGCAAATGGACAAGGTCGTGGAGGATTACAGGGATAGTTTCACCTCACCCACAGGGGTACCTCTACACTGTTAGGTCAAGCAACCAATCGGTCAGACCCTGGGTGCGTCGTTGCCCAATATATCGATCTATTGACACTTTATTCTAGAGAATGATGAGATCAAGAGGAAGTTTCACGAACTACTGCAAAAAGGACACATCAGGCCAAGCTCATCACCTTGTGGAAGCCCTATTGTATTGGTACAAAAGAAGGATGGTGTAACACCCTCAGGGGTAAATGTAAATATAAAACACAATAGGAACAGAAATACAATAAACATATCATCCATCAAAATCCATACATCTATATATATATACATTTTCACATGAAAATCAAGGGAATGAATTTTTCATTAATAAATGCAATGAACCAACCAGTGATGGGACTACCATGTTCCACCCGACCATAGATTGTGATGAGAACTAGTATTGCAGCATTCTTGTTGTGATTCCTGGGGCTACCAACTTTAATTTATCAACCCAGGGTTTGTACAAACTTGGAGGTGACAGTGTTGTATACACAAGTAAATGTGATGGGTCCGCTCTTTGTCACTACTAAGCTAGCGATAGACCACTGAGGTTTTTCAAGCCAGACTTCTATTGATTCAGAATAAGCTTGATTACCAATGAGGAAAATAGAAATCTACACTAAAATAAATCTTGTCTACTGCAGTAAGGAAAAAGACCGAAATCAAATGCTTAAACACATCGTTCTTCTAATTAACAGCTAAGAGGCTTTGCTTCAAAATAATGTTGGGTTAACATGTATGCAATCATACTGTCCTAGGCATGCAAAATAAAACATCAAACATTCTACTGCTGTGCATGTAAATGAACAAAATAACTTTGTTTTCCTTTTTGTCTTTTTTGTGTGAAAGTGTGAAAACTAACTTCCTTTGGTGATGTGGAAGGTGGCTTGGGGATGATGGTGAATGGTTAGAAGGCTTGGGAGGAAAGTAGGGGTCCTTTTCTAGCTTCCTAGGGGATTTTTCCACTATTTGGCCTCAAAACAGGCCATTGCAAGTCAACCTACAGGATGTCCTAATGTGTCCTACGAGATGTCCTATATTCCTACAGGATACAACCGAGAGAAAAAGGATGGGTTCGGAAGGTGATGTAAGGTTTAGGGAAGGTGGTTGGTGGATGGAATGAGGCAAGGGAGTGCCTAGGACCACTGCAAAGCTCAAAACTAGAGTTGTGAGATGGTTGGATTTGCTCAACAAGCTTGAAGAAGTATTCTTATGGAATGATGAATTTGGTGGGGGATTTAATGAAAAAAGGTGATAATCATGGATGGATGAAGTTGGGATGAGATTTTCGATCATTAACTCTCTCTATACTTCTGAAACCCCTGCACTACATAAATCATTGACATTTATCCATAAATCATGTAAGCGAGAAGGATTTCAATTAACTAAGGAAAATAGACTTTCATGAGCTAGCTGCCTATTTAATGCATGGGAAAACTTGCAGAATAATATGAAACCTTGATGAGATCTAACGTAATACTGAGGATAGAAGAAATAGAAATCAAATCGTATTCTTGCAAACTAATAAAATGATGGCCTAAGTAACATAAAACCCTTAATTCCATAAGAAATAAGAATTTTGTCTGTTTGGGGCTGCATAGGGGTTCCTTCCTCAAACCATGATCCCTGAAGGGAGTAGTGAGGCCAAATCCAACTACTAACATATTTTTGATATTCCTTTATCTCTTCTAAGCTACTATTGAAGTAAGGCCCAAATGGAAGCAAACTAATCAAATCCACAACTACTTGCAATGAAATAATGCTAAATACAATTTAACCATTAATCTATGAAATCAACTAAGCATACAAATACAAGAAGAGGAGCCTTTGCTACTAGGGTTGGACCCTAACCCAAGAGCTTCAGCCATCTGATTCAACTTAGTGTTGGATCAAGGAAATGCTCATTCTCATTATCAAAACAGAAAATTACATCACAAGGTCTTCCACAAGTCTTGAACTCAAAAATGACTAGTGTTTTTACAGCCAAAATTTTAATACTAATGAGGCTCTAGGCTTCCTTATTTATACAACCGAAGTCTCCAACAAATTCCTTAAATATAGGGAGGCTCAGCTCCCAAACTCGAGATAAATTGTCTCTTTAACTATCACTGGCTCGGCTTCCTTTTGATCTCCATCACTTGGTTGCTTGTAACTTCAAGCTAGTGTGATTGATGGAGGAATATTCGAATGAGTGAGGAGTAAATGAGGAGGATCTATCCCCTACAATCTCTCCTCCTTGTCTCATTCAAGTTTCAGCCCTTAGTTAGCCAAAATTTCCATGATTTTCTCTCAAAAACCTGCAATCAATGCACATTAGTCCACTAGGCAGAATATCTCACTTTGACTCATCTCATTAAGCAAAATACAATCAAAACATGTAAGAAACTATGAGAAGAGTTGATTTGAATAATCTAGGAGGTGTATTAAGGTCCATATAGTTACCCAATGATGTGGCTCATCATCACCCCCCTACTGAAAGTGTTGCTCATCCTCTGAGCAACTCAATCTGTATCCATGTCTTTCATTGCTCTAGTGGCCTCCCTGACATCCCATGCTTCTGTTGTAGTTTCCTCTTCCTGTGCATAGAATCTTTCCTTCCTATCTATCTCCTCCCACTGCTTTCTTTCTTCCTCTTCCTTCCTTCCTTCCAACATTCCTAAGAGAAGTGGTGGAATAAGTATCAAACCAATCCAAATGACTTTGAGTCTTTAGCGAGATTTTTTGTACATGGGTGTTTTGTTCAGTGCTTCTCTCATTCTATGAGGAGAATGGTACTCTCTGATTTTCAAATTGTAGGGAAAAGTTTTCCATCTCCTTGGCAAGATTGCATGATGTCATCTCCTAACAGCCTGAACATGTCCTCAAAGTGTGTCATTTATTGCTCTTGGGCAGCAAGGTACCTAGGTGCAAGTTGAGGGTCATTTGCAATCAAGTTATGGGTGCTGATGGAAGCCATTGGATTTGATTGCTCAACTCTTATCATGAGGGGTTATGTTTCTTCCATTTCCATTACTTTCTTCATTTCTGCAGCCCTTTCTTCTTCATGATTCATCCATGATGCCAAAACCCTCAACTGTAAGTCCCCTATTTTTGAATTAGGGTCCCACACATTCAGATCTATGAGGGCCAAGTTATGTAGGCAGAACTCAGAAAATTTATCCCTATCCTCCAAGGTGCTTTGATCATAGAGATCAATGAATTATATATAATCCTGGAAGGGCACAGTTCCTCTCTGTTCTAGATTCTTAATTTGGAACTGCAGCGACTGTTCCTTAAGATACAATGCATAGGACTTTGCTGGCATCCTGCATTGGATTGCCTCTAAGGATAGATTGGCCATGGATGCTAGTTGACTCTCTCTTTCTTGTAGTTGTCCCCTCAACCATTCATTCTCTACCTCCAACTGAGCTTTCATCATTTCCTGTCTGTCCCTCAGGCTACTCAGTTCTTTGCCCATCTCCTTTACTTTCTCCTCCATGTGACCTATGTCCTCTACTCCTTTAGATTTGGCTATTTGCATCCACCTATGTGTTATTTCCCTTTCTTTCTCAAGCTCAAAGAATAAGGGGATGGAAATTTTTATGGAATGACCCTACCCCTTCAATGAACCTGTAGTAGGAGTCACGATTGGGTCCTCCTTCCCTCAGCTTTGGATCTTCCTTCTTTGTTTCTTGCTGCATGATCCCTTCTTTGTCCAATTTCTGAGTTTCTTGTAGCTTTAGCAGAGTTTCCTATAGGATGATCTCTGCTTATAGGTTCTTCTATGTCTCCTGTAGGAGGCCTTTTCCTTTGGATGAGGTAGATCTAGTGATAGGCCACCTAACATAAGTGATAGAAGACTAAGGAGAGGCTTGTCCTGATGAGGCTTGTCCTGATGATCCTTCTCCTTAATTTTTCATAAGAGGAGCTATCTTTTCCTACTATTTTGGTGAGTCTTCAATGACAATAGGAACCTTGGTGGGAGTTTGAGGTTTTCCTTGCCTTATTCTTGTACTTTTTCTTGTCCTAAAGTACAATGGATTTTGTCTCTGTCTCTTCCCTTTTTGCTTGATAGGGGTACTAAGGGTAGTGAGGGCAGTTGTTGCCTCTCTCTCAGTGGGTTCTAGGGATACCCTGGGTGATTCCTCCCCTTCTTTGCCTTGCATTGTAGACCTATGTTCTTCATTGTCTTTTGTCTGCTCTTTTCCATTCTCCTTCTCAGTCTTGTATTTCTCCTCTTATTCTCCCTCTAGTTCCTCACTCTGTTCATCATTTTCCTCCTTTGCATCTTCTTCTGTCTCTTCACCACTTTCCTTCTCCTGTTATTCCTATTCTTCCTCCTCTATTTCCTCTTCATCCTACTATGTTTCTTCTTCATCCTTCTTTGTTTCTTCTTCATCCCTTTCACTGGCAGTGGGGCTTTTGTCATACTCAAGGGATTTTATGTCTTCCTTTGTCTGCATGTCTCTGAAATTTTCCCATGTGATAGGGAGTCTGAGGTTTTGGAGGGAATCTTCTATGACAATTCTAATTAACCCATGATGTGCTAGTTGTTGATGGTTTCCTTCCTACACCTTAATTCTCATATCTATCACTGATTGAAGAAGGAAGTAGGGTATGCTGAGTCTGTTTTGAGGAGGTGTGTCTGCTCCAAACCTCAACTCTTGGAGAAGCCTAAAATGGTATCCATATACCACACTGTACCTACCTTCACATGATATGTATTTTATAAGGTGGTAGCTAATTTTATTCCAAGGATATGGCAGGCTTGCTCTTATGACCCCATTTTTGTCTTCCATTGCCTCCTCTCCTTCTAAAAATAATTTCTCCTTTGCAATTTGATTGTTACCCTTATCCACCTTTCTCCAAGGAATCCCTAAAGGAATGGTGGTGATTATGCATATGATTTCAGGGGTGAGTTCTACAGAGAGCCATTTCACCACAATAGTGGTGTGTGTCCTAGTTAATGGTATGAGGGAGAGAGAAAAGTCTCTGGCTACTTCATCATCATATCCCCTCAATTTTTCAAAGAAACCCATCCAATTGTGCCTTGTGAATATATCTAGTATAGGAGGGTGTTGATGAATCCTCATTGTGTTGTTGGGTTCCTTCTTATTAAACCCCCTTGTCATTTTTCTCTGATGGATGTGGAGGGTTGTATATGTCTGATACCAAATTTAATGGATGAGGAATTTTAAATGAAAATTATGTGTACAATTCCCCTAAACTGTAATATTTTTCAATCAAAATAGAAGGCTTCTCTATATTATTTTCACTTGGAAAATGTGGGAAAGTATAGATCCTACCTCCTTATCACTGCCTGATGAAGCCAACCTCTGGTTTTTCCCTTTAAAAATTCTCACTACCAATCTTGTAGGTGTTGTTATGTATCCTGTAGGATCTTGTAGGTTTTCTTGTCGGATCCTGTAGGTGCTCCTAAGATGGAAAAAAATTCTCACTGTCTTTCCTGTAGACTACTTCAGGGCTGAGAGAAACTTTGCTTTGGTGTAGCCTTAGAATGCGAATGCCTCTTATGCATGGGAATCAACATTTTATTTCCTCATATGGGTGATTTGAGTGGGATGGTGTGCTGACAGTCGAAGTACAAGTATTCATTTTTGGAATTTTGATCCCACTACCACTTCATCATTCTACTTACCTCGTAATCAAATCCCACTTCAAGCATCCGTAGTTTAACCACTTTCAACATCATCTCTCCTTTCTCTTGACTTGGCTACTGCCACATATGAAAGAACTAAATTTATTCTCCTTGTTGATTGAGAAAAGGTAGCCAAGTTAACTGACCACCTTTTTCCTATAAAACCAACTCTTTTACAACTTTACATGTTTGATCATATTATGCTAACGAGAGAGTGGAGGCGAGATACATACCTATGGTACTGATGCCTTGATGCTATTTGTTGAAGAGTGAAGTCCTTGTTATGTATTATCTGCATGTATTTTTCTCCTCTCTTTTTTTATTGTCCTTTGATGTTTTTCTTTGATGTGCAGGTACTAGATGTTGATGTTGATGATCCTGATGTTGCTACCAGCTCTGGAGGAGCTTCTTTGACCTCTGGATCTCCATGTTAAAGCTGACTGCAATGTGTGATTTTTTGTTTTGTGGGACAGGCTGCTACACTATTTCCTATAGGATGTTCTGTAGCTGCCTCTCCTTCAAATTTTTTAATCATTTCTTCACTTCTGGAGCATGATGATGGTTGGCATGGGTAGAGAAGTGGTCTAGGGATTGGTGAATGAGAGGTATAGCTTTCAGCTGTTGTCTCCTTTTTCTCTATCTTCATCCTCTTTTATCTGTTTTTTCCTTTTGAAAACTGTAAATTTTTGGAAACTAACTTTATTGGATGAATGCAGGGGTGATCATGGTGGAGAGAGGCATGGTGATGAGATGGCGAAGTAGACATTTATTTTTTTGACATAAGCAGGTCATCTCCTTTCTCTAGGGTTACTTTCTTTGGGATTTACAAGCCACTGTAATTCATACAGTATCATCTTGTAGGTTTTCAAGGGATCCTATAGAAAATACAGAACCCTTGCAACCTGAGCTAAATGAGTAACGAAAACATGAACTATATATGTCCTTTTGATCCTCTCTTGTTGCTCTAATCCTCCGCCTGCTAACTTGCAAACAATATTTTCAAAGGTTTCTTTTCTCTTCTTTTTTTCTTTTTTTCTTTTTTTTTTCTTTTTGAAAGCAACTAATCTGCCTCCAAGAGGTTTTCATCCTAGCTACTTGCTCTGGGCGCCTCAAAAGAGGTTTTTACCCATAGATTGTTTTATTTCTCTTTTTTTTTTTTGACACCATTAGGCTACCTCAAGAGGTTTTCAACCCAACAGTGGGACTCAGGTGCCTCATGGAGGTTTTCACTTGAGTCTCTTTTTTTTTCTTTTTCTTTTTTCTTTTTTTTAGTGACTTGATGAGGTGGAAGTTGAGACTTGCTCCACCACCATCACTGCCTTGCTAATGCCATCAATGAATTCTTGCTTAGACAAGGGCTTCTTGTAAACCTTCAAGTTGTGCCCATTAACAAGTAAAGGAATAGCCTCTGCATCAATGGTTCTAATATGCACTAAACCATTATCATGACATTTCTCTATGACATAAGACCCTAACCCTCTAGTCCTTAACTTGCCTTTAAAATATGTGTATCTGGAATCATACAACAAAGCTCAATAACCTTCTTAAAATTGTTTTTACTTTATTTTCTTGTCATGCCAGATATTCCTCTGAAACTGAGTCACCTCTGTGTGCAAGAGGGCCTTCATTCTAAACTCATCTAACCCATTCAGCTAGAAAAATCTCTCTTTTTGTGCACTGGTGAGATCTAGATCTAGTTGGGGTTCCATCCTTAATGTATTTTACTCAAATTCAATGGACAACAGGGCCTTCTTCCCATAGAACAACTCATAGGGAATGAATCTAGTGGTGGTCTTCTAGGTGGTATTGTAGGCCCAAGTGGCCTCAACTAATCTATCTACCCAATATTTTCTGTTGTTTCTAACCACTTTGGTCAGAATTCCCTCCAGCACTCTTTCGGCCACCTCCACTTGCCCATTAGCTTGTGGGTGATAAGGAGTTTATGGTCTATGCTTGATCTTGTTCTGGCTTAACAAGTCTTCAATCATGTTAGATGTAAATTGGTTGCCTTGATCAGTGACCAATTCTTTAAGGTACCCAAACTTATAAAATACATTTTCCCTTAAGAACTCAACCACTTTCTCCTATGTTGTTGCCTTGATTTCCTTGGTTTCAACCTACTTGGTCAAATAGTCAATGCACATAATGATGTACTGATTTTTCCTGGATGGAGGGTCAATAGGTCCAATGAAATCCATGCCCCACTTGTCAAGTGGATTGAAAGTCACTTGAGGTTGCAAAGGAATTTCATCCCTTGGAGTAGGTTTTCCCATCCTCTTGCACTGATCACACTAACTAGTATACCTTCTCACATCCTTATGAAGAGTGGTACAATAATAACCAACTTGTAACACCTTGAATGATGTCCTCTTGGCTGCAAAGTGGCCTCCACAAGGCCCATCATGACAGGTCAGAAGGATGTCAAAGACTTCCTCCTCCCTAACACATCTTCTCAGAATTTGATCCGGGCCTAGCTTGAAGAGGTTGCTCCCAATCCCACTGAATGGGGCACTCTTCCTCACAACCTTGCTTTTCTCTTTGGAGGACAAATTTGTGGGAACTATGCGGACACCAAGTAGTTTTCTATGCCAAAAGACCATGGAGAGAAAAATGAAATGGCGAATAGATGTTCATCCGATAACTGATCATCGACCATTCCTTCCTCCCCTGCAAGCAAAGTTAATCTGGAAAAAAAAATTGCAACAACGTTCTCCTTGTCAGGCTTGTCAATAATAGTTAGATCAAACTGTTGTAATAAAAGTAACCATATAATAATCTAAGCATTCACATCTGGTTTATTCATCAAGTATTGAATTGCAACATGGTTAGTATGTACAAATGTTTGGTAACTTGTAATGTAATGCCTAAATTTGTTTAATGAATGCACAACAGCTAGGAGCTCCTTTTCGGTTACTACGTAGTTTAGTTCGGCCTTTGACAGATTCTTACTAATGAAGTAAATGGCATAAGGTAACTTGTCATCTATCTGGCTTAAAGCTTCTCCTATGGCTTTGTGAGAGGCATCAACATGTAAATGGAAAGGAACAACCCAATTTGGGCCTCAGGGAATAGGTGTAGTGGTCAACTTGTCCTTCAGGGTGTCCAAGGCCTCTTGACATCTTTTTAACCACAAAAATTCAGAGTCTTTAGCCAATAACCCAAATAAAGGAGAAGCTAACTTATTGAAGTCTTTTATGAACCTTCGATAGTATCCAGCTAAACCTAGAAAACTCCTTAAATATCTCTATTTTTATGGAGGTGGGAACATCTGGATGATGGCTATCTTATTTGGATCCATCTGCAGTCCTTTCTAAGATATTGAATGACATAAAACAGTCCCTGCAGTCATCAAGAAATCACATTTTTCGGGACTAAGGGACAGGTTCATTTCAATGCATTTGTTTAGCACCTTACCTAAGTTGGACAGATCTTCCTGGAAATCACACCCATAGGGTGTAAAATTATCCATATAAATTTCCACTGCATCATGGACTAACTCAGAAAAGATACTCAGGACTGCTCTCTGGAAAGTGGCAAGGGCATTTCATAAGCTAAAAGGAAGGACCATATAAGCGAAAGTACCCCAAGGACAAGTGAAGGTGGTTTTATCCTATTCTTTCAGGCTGATATGGATTTGATTGTACCCGTTGAACCCATCTAGGAAAGAGAAAAAAAAATTCCCTACCAGGCCATCTAACACTTGGTCAATAAAAGGTAGATGGAAATGGTCCTTCTTTGTTTCTTTGCTTAACTCCCTATAGTCGACACAAATCCTCCACTTCCCATTTTTCTTTGGAACCAACACACAAAGGAGAGACCCATTGACTGTTCGAGATAGGGTAAATGAATCTTGCATCTAGCAGCTTTTGCAGTTCTTTTTTGACTATATCCTTGAGAGTTGGATTCATTCTCCTTTGGGATTGTTGGAATGGTTTGCAACCTTCTCTGATATAAATGTGGTGAGTACACACTGAGGGGTGCACTCCCTTCATTTCCTTGTAGCTCCAAGCAAAGGCATCCAGATGTTTCTTTAGCATGTTGCACAACTTTTCTTCTTGGTGTACAGAAAGAGATGGGTTGATTTTAAAAGTTCTCTCAAGGCCAAATTCTATGGTTTTGACACAGGTAGGGTTTGAATCAGCTAAGCATAGATCAATTTGATGGTTTTTCTGGGTTTCCTTTACTACTTCCTCTAAGGACAATGTGTTGGGAGTTGGACTTTGGAGTATGTGTTCAATCAAATCATCTTCATCTGGTTGCCCTTCTCCCATCATTGTTTCTAAGGTATAGATTTGGGTTGAGTAGACTTCACTTTCCTCCTCCTCTTCCAGCCAGAAAGGTAAGTCATGTTCTAGAGATGGCTAAGTAGGAGAGTACAGGAATAACTGCTTGGACATATGCCCATTTTTTATAGTCATATTTCCAACCCTACAGCTGATGTAGGCATAAGCAGTGGCTAACCAGGGCCTCCGAAGGATGAGAGGGTAACCAATAAGCTTGGCCTTAGGCTGGAGAACCAGGAAGCATACAGGATACTCCCAAGAGTCAATGGAAACCATCACATCCTCCACAATCCCCTCAGGGGTCACTGTGGAACGGTATGCAAGTTGAAATATTATTGCGGTCTTTCTCAATGAACCCTAGAGATTGAGCTTGAGCATGGTGTCCTTAGTCATTACATTAATGGCAACCCCAAGATCAATCACAGTGTGTGGGAAAATGGTGCCATTGATGTGTACATCTACTATAGGGCTTCTAGGATCTAGATATTGTGGTAAAATTACCTGCCCCAACATTAAGTCAAACAGTTGTCCAATGACATTAATGGTAGGGGTGTCTTCTTTTCACCTCCCTAGATGTTTGAAGAACTTCTCCTTAATCAACTTGTTGTAAATAGGTACATCTTTTATGGTTTGGAGAAGTGGAATTTTGACACATAGATTTTTCAATTCACCCAAAAGTTCATTCTCTTCTAGGGTAGGCTGGATTGGTTGAGTTAATCTCTCGAGAAAGGGTGTTGGATTTACTCTATGCATGCTTTCCTCTCTTTCCTCCTAACTCTCCCTAGGTGGAGGTAGAGGTTGGTTGTTTGGGAGTACTCTCCCAAATCTCGGGTTGATTTCTTGAATATCCATAGCATAAGTAGGAAGGGATGTCTCTCAACTATACACTTGTTGTTCCTGTTCATTGTTCGGGTTTGGATTTGGTTGGGCAGGCATCTAGGGTAGTTTAGGTGGAGCAAGGTGTAAAAGTTGTGGTTGAGTAGGTGGTGAAGGAAATAAAGCTGGAGCATTGTTGTATGGGGGCCTCTACCCCTAGGACAGTGCATTCCACTGAGGCTATGGCAGAGCATATGGATGGAATGACTGGATGGTCGGCTGGGAATGGTATTTAGGTGCAAAGGACCAAGGAGCAGGTGTAGACCAGAAAGGATGAGCAGGGGGGGCCAAGAGGGAATGAATGTGGTTTATATAGGGTTGTAATAAGCATGAGATGACCCTTGCATGCCCTGCTGGTATGGCCAAGGCCCATGAGGTCTTCTTTGATTTATGTAGTAGAGTTGTTCAGTCACCCCTTCAATTCCCTAATACACAGGTTTTAGTCCAGGTAGAGAAGGGAACTTTTTTGTGGAGTGGTTTTCTTCACAGACTAAGCAAAATTCAATCAAATTTAGTGGACATTCATTCCTAGGGTGCCTCCTTGTGCATCTAGGATAGAAAATGGCTAAGGCTCTCTCTGCTTCCTCCTGCTTTCTCTTGATGTGCATAGTGTCCATCTGTATGGCAAGGGTTTGGAGCATCTCACTCTTGAAATCTTCCAGCATTTTCAATTTCACCCTTGATGGATGTATTGGAAGAGGACGGACTTACCATAGGTTGACTACCCCTACCCTTTTTCCTAGCTACCCTAGAATGGTTCCTAATGACAGTCTTGATATCTTCAAAGGATAGCTTGTAGATGCCCCCTCCTGCTAACAAGTTTAGGGTATCCAAAAGATCTTCCCTTACCCCTCTAAGTAGGACTAGCTTCAGTGACTCAGGATCAAGTGTGCACCTAGCACTTTTGTAGCTAAGTTGGAATCTTTCTTCATAATCCTCTAGGGATTCATCATGCCCTAAGGTCATCCTAAAAATGTCCTCTTTAGTGTATTTGGACCTGCAGTAGTCTCAATACCTATTGTTGAAGGCTTGTTCCATCTAAGCCCAAGTTGTGATGCTATCCCCATTTAAACCCATGAACCAGCGCAAAGCTGCATCCTTGAGAGTGGATGGGAATAGTTTCAAGTTCTTCTCATCGTTGGTGTAATCATAAGTTCTACATATGACAGAAAACTCAAACAATAAAGTATCTGGATCTTCTGAGGTCAATCCATGGAAATGAGGAAGAGCATAGGGGCTTATATTCTTCATCTTGGTATCCCCATTAGTTTCTCTGCTGGGAAAGGCACCCTCAATTATTTCTTTATCTCCTCTGTCATTTCTATTCTTAGCCATTGGGTCAGTTGGAATAGGTTATCCTTCTTATTCTCCCCTTGTAGGTTCTTCAAATATCTCTGGTTTTTGACCTAAGGGGTCCCCCAATTCACATCCACCAAAGAAGAGGGAAGGTTGGTTGTTTGAAGTAGTGGGGGTATTGGGTAGAAATTTTCCTAAGTTATTCCTATTCCTATGAGGCATGAAAGAGGTGTTTTTGTTTTGTTTTGTGTTTTTTCAAGCTTTGAAAATAATTGTAGAATTGAAATCACAAACTGAATGGAACTAACTAACTAAATGAAAACTAACTGCTTGAATGAAATCTCACTTTCAGAATGGAAAAGAAAGCAAAGAATGTAGAATGGAAAAGAAATCAAACTAAATTACTTTTGCATAAATGAAGCTAATAGCATAATGTCATAGATAAGAAATGGAAGAAAGAAAGCATAAATCGCATATTACTCAAACACCTCCTCAAAAATGCCACCAAAAAGTGATGAGCACCAGTATTACAGCAAGAATGCTACAATTCCTAGGGCTACCAACTTTACTTTATCAACTCGAGGTTCATACAAACTTGGAGGTGACAGTGTTGTATACACAAGTAAATGTTATGGGTCCACTCTTTCTCACTGTTAAGTTGGTGATATACCACTAAGGTTTTTCAAGCCACACTTCTATTGATTCAGAAGAAGCTTGATTACCAATGAGGAAAAGAGAAATCTACACTAAAAGAAATCGTGTCTACTACAGTAAGGAAAAAGACTGAAATCAAATGCTTAAACACATTGTTCTTCTAATTAACTGCTAAGAGGCTTTTCTTCAAAATAATGCTAGGTTAACATGTATGCAATACTATTTTCCTAGGCATGCAAATTAAAACATCAAATGTTCTACTGGTGTGCATGTAAATGAACAAAATAACTTTGTTTTTCTTTTTATCTTTTTTGTGTGAAAGTGTGAAAGCTAACTTCCTTTGGTTATATGGCGGGTGGCTTAAGGATGATGGTGAATGGGCAGAAAGCTTGCGAGGAAAGTAGGTGTCCTTTTCTAGCTTCCTAGGGGATTTTTCCACAATTCAGCCTCAAAATAGGCCACTACAGGTCAACCTACAAGATGTCCTAATGCGTCCTACAGGATGTCTTGAATTCCTACAGGATCCCCTGTATTCCTACAGGATACAACCAAGAGAAAAAGGAGGGGTTCGGAAGGTGATTTAAGGCTTAGGGAAGGTGGTTGGTGGATGGCATGAGGCAAGGGAGTGCCTAGGACCACTGCAAAGCTCAAAACCAGAGTTGTGAGATGGTTGGATTTGCTAAACAAGCCTGAAGAAGTATTCTTATGGAATGATGAATTTGGTGAGGGATTTAGTGAAAGAAGGTGATAATAATGGATGGATGAAGTTGGGATGAGGTTTCTCATCATGAAATCTCTCTATACTTCTAAAACTCCTGCACTGCATCAATCATTGGCATTTATCCATAAATGATGTAAGCGAGAAGGATTTCAAGTAACTAAGTAAAACAAACTTTCATGAGATAGTTGCCTCTTTCATGCATGGGAAAACTTGAAGAATAATATGAAACCTTGATGATAGATAATGTAATACTAAAGATAGAAGAAATGGCAATCAAATCATATTATTGCAAACTAATAAAATGTTGGCCTATGTAATAGAAAACCCTAAATTCCATGAGAAATCAAAATTATGTCTTTTTGGGGCTGCAAAGGGGTTCCTTCCTCAAACCATGATCCCTGAAGGGAGTAGTGAGGCCAAATCCACCTACTAACAACTTTTTTATATTCGTTTATCTCTTCTAAGCTACTTATGAAGTAAGGCACAAATGGAATAAAACTAATCAAACCACAACTACTTGCAATGAAATAATGTTAAATACAATTCAACCATTAATCTATGAAATCAACTAAGCATACAAATACAAGAAGAGGAGCCTTTGCTACTAGGGTTGGTCCCTAATCCAAGAGCTTCAGCCCTCTGAGTCAACTCAGTGTTGGGTCAATTAAATGCTCATTCTCATTATCAAAATAGAAAATTACATCACAAGATCTTCCACAAGTCTTGAACTCGAAAATGACTAATGTTTTTACAGCAAAAATCTGAATCCTAATGAGGCTCAAGGAATCCTTATTTATACAACTGAAGTCTCCAATGACTTCCTTAAATCTAGGGAGGCTCAGCTTCCAAACTCGAGATAAATTGGCTCCTTAACTATCACTAGCTTGGCTGCCTTTTGATCTCCATGACTTGGTTTCTTGTAACTCCAAGCTAGTGTGATTGATGGAGGAATATTCGAATGAGTGAGGAGTAAAAGAGGAGGATATATCTCCTACAACCTCTCCTCCTTGTCTGATTCGAGTTTCAGCCCTTAATTAGCCAAAATTTCCATGATTTTCTCTCAAAACCTGCAATCAATCCACATTAGTCCACTAGGCATAATATCTCACTTTGACTCATCTTGTTAAGAAAAATACAATCAAAACATGTAAGAAATTATGAGAAGAGTTGATTTGAATAAGGTAGGAGGTGTATTAAGGTCCATATAGTTACCCAATGATGAGGCTCATCAGATTGGCTAAGTGAAGTCTCTCTTTAGCCAATCACCCCGGTGCCATATTCCAAGCATGAATGTGCGGCTCATAGAACACATCAAAAGCACCAATCAATGTGGATTCCACGAGATTTCTCCACCTACACCATGAGGAATTTGAGTGCCTCATAGTCTCTCAGGCTTTATCGTGCATCGGTAGTCTGATCCAGGGATCACTAGGCCCTACACCGACACATACTCTCCAGGATTTACTGTGCATTCCATCCCATAATGACCAGGCCCAATGGATAGAAAATCTACCTCTTGGCTTTACCATATATCCCGCCATTCACTGGCAAGGATTCCTAGGCCCACCGAGTCACACAATTTGGATTTACCGCAACCCACAGTCTAATTTAGGGGTTACTAGGCCGGTGGTGTCATGCATCCTCAGTGTGGTTCAAGGACCACTACCACCATGCGTTTTTCAGTTCAAAGATCCACCCCACTCAATTTCGAATCCAATCAGCCATCCCCCACAAACCGCATGAGAGAATCCATCTCATTAAATCTATCAGGAAATGCCAAGGCTAGGCTAAAAATATTATCACACCTGCAATGAAGCTTGTTGTAGCTGCTTGATCCTGCGTTTCTCTGCTTGATCTTTGCTTCCTCTTGCCTTATTTTCCTTTCTTGCTCCAATGCCAAAGTGCTCCAAGAAAACTCTAAGTGTCCAAGAGTATGAGAGAGAGAGAATAATGAGAGAGATCAAAAGCTAAACTGACCAAGTCTTGCCCACTGATCCTCAGAAGCCTTTTTATTAATGAGGCCTCTATTTTCTTCATTTTCCATTATTTTCCTTCAATTTCCTCCTCACGTGCAACATGTGACCTTTCACCTTCCTTTTCTCCTAATTTCTATTATTTTCATTAAAAAATGTGCCAAAATACTTTTTTACCTCTTTAATGCCTTAGCCATTGTCTTTTCCAATTTGCTTAGCCATAAACAACCAAATGAACACACTCTAGGATGTCCTACCCACCATTCAGCCTAGAATATGTGTCCCATCATCTGTGGTATTTATATATTTTTTACATGGAATTTTCACCAGGGTTGTTATAGAACCCTCCCCCTTGGGGGAACACCATCCTCAGTGTTTAATGACACCTATAACCAACATGAATGTTGAAAACAAAACATACTTCCAATGGAGCTTTACAGCTTGTTGCAATATTTACAATGAAACATCTGCTCAAAATCAAAACATCATGACAACATGACAACATACTACATGTTGGAGCTTTATACATAGCTCATTACAGTATTTCCAATAACCACATATACACATATACTCATATGCACATTTTCTCAACCAGAAAATAAAAGAATACAATGCTTGTATCAATCAACAAGGGAATCTATAGGTTCACGCCTCCACACTCAAAGTAATACCAGGATTCACCTCCTTGCGGAAGTCCAGAGTCCACTACAAAGTCAAATCTGCATCCAATGTCCAACGCTATAATCCTGTACCACTAGTCCTCTCAGTGAACAGTTGCTAGCTCATTATTCCAGGGCGCACTCCCAAAGTGCATCTAATTCCATCTGGAAATGCTAATAACCAAAATAAATCCATCTGTGACCTTCCCTTCTCTGCTACACAGTCCCTCTAGAATTCGGTCACCCCTTCCATGCAGTCACTCACCTTCCAAGTTCCATTGGCACCCACATCTTGGGCAGTCCATCCCTTGGCAAGGTTTCCTCGCATTGGAAGATACAAAAACCAAGGAATATACTTGCCTCAACACATCATACCAGTCATATAATTCTCATGGAAAACAATGGACACTATTGGGTACAAATGTCCCACAATGGCCCTGTTCTTGAAGTTCTTTACCAACATACTGCTACACATTCCAATTTCTTTTGTTGTTGCTACTAATTCTTGTAGTTGATTTCAACTACCCAACTAGGCATGCTCATGAATTCCTGTACCAAGCACACAAATTCCATTATATTTAAAAAAACTTGAAATAAATTCACATCACACCTCATTGACAGCTCGTCAATAAGGTACATTTGCAATCTTGTTCACTTCCTGTCACAACAAATCAAACTAGCATATTTAACCAAAACATGTATAAAAATATCACATCAGGTTAGCTCAAAACACAACCATCATAGATCAAAATCATAATTCACATGTAACCATCATAAACCAGAATCATAGATCATAAATCATAATCATAATTCACATGTAATCATCGTATACCAGAATCATAAATCACATGCATAATAAAACTAAAATACAATACTGATACCTATCCTTCATCAATCCTTAATTTTGCCTTCGTTCTTTTGTATAAACACCGAATCGGTTGCCACACCCAAAAAACACCTAGTGCCTTCTCCTCGACTAGGTTCACATACACATAGTGTGCATCACACACATACAACCACACCTAACACACAATAGCATACAATACATGCACCTACACCTGACATACAATGCATACACCTACAGCTAGTGTACAACATAGTGCATCCATCTATACCTGATGTGCAATACCACCCAATCATGTACTTACATAGAGTACAACACAACAAGTACACATGCCGCAATACCACGACTACATGATTCACATACATAATACCACATGCCCTCAACATAGCATGTATGACATGCACACAATACCACACATGCACCAGTAGCATATGTACAACATGTACACAGTACCACTGGTACATCGCACCACCTACAAAATGTGTGCAC
The DNA here is from genome assembly GCA_000404065.3 of Pinus taeda. Lineage (NCBI taxonomy): Eukaryota > Viridiplantae > Streptophyta > Pinopsida > Pinales > Pinaceae > Pinus > Pinus taeda. The sequence goes on along the minus strand of APFE030964475.1, from coordinate 6,925 downwards.
AACATCACATCTACATAGTGCCACCTGCACAACATGTACACAATGCCACATGTACACCACATCACTTGTAAAACATGTACACAATACCACATGTACACAGTACCACACACACAACATGTACGCAACACCACATGTACACAACACCACATGCAAGACATGTACATAGCACCACCTACACACAATGCCACTTGTACAACATGTACACAACGCCACATTCACACAACACCACTCACACAATCATCCACACCACACCATATGTACATAGCACCACATGTATAGCATGCACGCAACACCACTTGTACATGGTATTCCATTCCCAACATGTGCATAACATTATTTATACATAGCACTACATATCAACATGCACAGAGCACCATATGCACACACGTCGCACATATGTCATGAAGACAGTACAATATGTATACAACACCCCATATGAAATATTCGCACAACCCTATTTGTACCATATTGTACATAACATTGCATAAATAACATGCACACATGCTATCTATACACAACACGACAAGTGCACGCATCATAGATGCAACATGTACAAAATATACAACCTATGCACAATCATAGTACCACACATCCAAAACCACACTGTCCTTACCAAGAAACCTTGCTTCCAGTGCTTATTCATGCTTATTCTCGCATGCCACAGACCAAACTGCTTTCACTTTGCTGATGTATCCTTCAACATTACCTGTCATACATAAACATAGGCATAATAAAAGTATACAATTCCAAATCATATCCACATGATATTCACCTCGTATATTTTTTGTGACTACTCTTCCCAATTGATTCCTCGTAATACCAAGAACCTCTTAGTGTCGTTCTCCTACATACAAAATCATTTCTCCACAAGAATGATCCCCAACAACCTTGTTAGATAGTAACATACATACATGGACACATACATACATATATAAACGTTAACATAAAACAATAATGATCCTGTCAGACAATGACATACATACATACATGTATACATATATAAACTTCAACATAATCATGATCATAACATAAGGTCTAGGTTAAGAGAACTTCCTTATTTATGCACGGGAATTGAGAGCAACAATTCCCAACATAGCCAAAGCATATGACACCTCTTATCCATTTACTTTACTTTTTTTGGTTACATTTCTTGTGTCTTCACTGCCACTGTCTATTTACCACAATGGACCCAACCAGTCCAACCAACTATCATAGTCTTACCTTCTGCTGCACATATCTTCATCTAGGTCTTATATCATTGGTTGGGTACCACACATCTTTCCTAATTTCCATCAACTTTCCTCTTTCCCAACAAATTCCAAAGACTCAAAACAAAAAAGGAAAGACAAGAAACAAACACGAACAAGATCATAAAAACCAATAACAACATGACTCTGCAAACAAAGTGGTATGGCCATACATTATACATAAACAAATCCGCAAACCAAGCTCAACAATTCATAAAAGACCAAAAGCACAAGACTAACAACAAACACCATGACTTAATCCCCATGGTTCCCATGGAAAGCTCAACCCGATCCTTCTTCAAGAATTCATGGCAACCTCTCTTTCCATGCAAATCCTTGCATCATGCTGCCATAAACACATAACTGTCAATGTATAATTAAGCATAATAATACACCAGTTACCTCTTCTTGTTGTGCCAAGCACGTTTCTTGCAACTGAACACATCCATGTCATCTCTCAAGGGACTCCAATCCTGTGACAGATCGGCCTACAACTAAAGGTTATCTAATATACATGTCAAGTACATGTTCGTCACTATAACACATATCCACATAATTTCAAACAAAATCAAGGTTGAGAAGGCTTCCTTTATGTGAGACACTCATTTATTTGGAATTAGGCTCTCCAAACATAGTCAAAGGAATTATTTCCTAATTTTTTTCTTTGACCTTTTGCTTGCGGCAATTGAGACTTACTATGAGCTGTCACATCACCCAACTATCAGTTATGTAAACACATCAACTGTTACCTTGTCACGCTAATACCAAGCATGTTGCCTGCAACTTCCCACATATAATCCATATGTTACCTAATATCAAGACAATCATATTTATCAATTTGAAATCAACTTTTGCAAACAATCATGTCATAATCCATAGTCAACTCATAGTCATTAGACATAATGCTACAACTATCAACTACATTCAAGTACATATCGATTGTCTCAACACATATATGTTAGTACAATCATCTTAAAACAAAATCATTTGTACACATACTCATATTAAGCAATTCATCAATCATTCAACCACTTGAAAACATACCATGTTAACTGAATTAACTAGATGATCTAATCAAATAGTCAAGCACCAAATATATGACATAAGAAACTAATACCTTAAGGTATCTCAGGGGAGATGATCTTGTCTGCACAATCGATCTAGTTATCACAATACATATAACATTAATATCTTTAATGCAATGAGCATAACCATCACGCAAATGACCAATCCAAATTACAACATCAATATCTCAATGAAATGACCCTAATCATCAAGTTAATAGCATATAACAACAATGATCTACATATCATACTCATCAACAACATATAGCATAATCATCAGGTTATCTGATATAAAACAATAATAGCAATGCATACAATTACAAGTTACTATCATTCTTGACTATCTGACACATGTGCATACAACCACACTAATCATCTAACATCTATCATGAATGTAACCATAACATCAAATACATGTTCATAAACCTAATGTATATAACCCTAATGCATATAATAGTCCTTAACTTACATACCTACATGTCAAACATACACTACCTGTATGACGATCTGCTCTTATCCCAAAGTCTAATGTTGCAACCTCATTATGATGATCTGCATCCCTTGCTCTATCTCAACTATCTCATTAGCATCATAACAACCAATAGCATAACCTAAATTGCATACAATGACTTCACAAGGCATGTTTGACTTACTATACATGCATAATCATAGACATGACCATACATGCATAAAAACAACCATTACTCCATTATACACATTGCCACATGCAACCAACAGTATGCACAAGCAATGCCAAATAAACTACACCTACGCATAATGCATGTAGTCAAATATAAGTAATCAAATCTTGTAATCAACCTACAAGATTGATACATGTCATCCAAAATATTCAAGAATGTAACCTAACATACAAGGATGTAAGTAGGTATCATGAAATCAACATGTAAGCAACATATAATTCATACACAGTCAATCACGTGTTCCAAAAATCAATACATCGTGTCTATTAATTTGAAATCAGCTTTCACCAATACTAACAACCTATAAACATACCTCCTTACTATCCATGATCCACACTAAGGTAGAAGGAGGAAGCTACTATAATGGCCAGATCTCCAATGTCTGATTATGGAAATGGGATCTCCAAAGCCCTACTAAATTTAACCACACTTGAAAAGAAATTGATTTTTATTTCTCATACATTTGTATGAGGCTAAGTTAAAAACATTTCACTTATTCCACTTGTAACATAATAACTAAAAACATGCCACTTTTCCATTTCCTTACATGCAACTTTTTAAGTTCCTTGCATGCAACCTTTCAAATTCCCTACATGTAGCCCTTCAAATTATTTGCATGAAAATAGGCCAAGATCAGCTACATACATATTATCATACTAAAATACTATCCCATCCAAAAAACATTTTATTCAAACAATTACCATACTTTTACATTTTTCTTCAAACAACTATTATACTATTACATTTGCATGTAAGCATTTCTTCAAACACTTTACATGCAAACTAATATAGCAAACTATTTGCATAAAAATAAGCATATATAAACTATAACAATACTATTACACATCAATACTATCCCCAACCACAAACAAAATACTCATTGGGGCATTTTATCAAACACTTTGTATGCAATTAATCATTGAACCATTTAAGCATGTCATCAAACACTTTGCATGCAAACTAATGTAGCGAATGATTCAATGCATATATCCTAAACTGTAGTAGTACAAGTTATGGAAAATGAACCATATGATCAGTGATATTTTCCCTCACTATGGTTCAAGTTTCAACTTCTGAGATTTCATAGATGGAAAGTTATAACAAAAATAACAACACAATCATATTTGGTTCACAATTCTAGGAGTATCCAGAAATCTCAACTTCCACTGCTCATATCTCCTAAAATATAGCGAATAAATGTCTAAAATTTTTATCACAATATTAGTGTTATTTTCCTTGATTGTGGAAAAAAATTCAACTCCTGAGAGTTCCCATAAGAAATTTTATAACAACAATGTTAGCGTGACATGTTTGAGGCCTAATTTTAGGAGCAGTCAGAAGGCTCGACTCCCTCTACTCATATATCTTAAAATATTACGACCCAATATCTGAAATTTCTACCACATAATTAGTGGTATGTCCCCTAATTGTGGACAAATTTTCAGCTTCTTAAAGCCTATAGAATATGAGTTATTTCATAAATTTCAACATGACCTGTTTAAAGGTGCATTCAGGAAGGTCATCTTCTATAGATCATAATTCCTAAAGTATTGTGAACCAATATCTGAAATTTTTACCACATTATCAGTGAGATTTACCTTCAATATGGACAAATTTTCAACTTCTAATATTCCACAGAAGGAAATTTATTACAGATATGACAGAAAGGTCTAAAATTTAACCTTTGTTCTTCATTTCACCTATGATAGAGCCCATCCAGTCCAAGTGTTTGAACCATGCTCTGATACCACTATGTAACACCCTTTGGGGTAAATGTGAATATAAACAACACAATAGGAATACAAATACAATAAACATATCAGCCATCGAAATCCATATATATATATATATATATATATACACACACACATGAAAATTAAGGGAATGAATTTTTCATTAATAAATGCAATGAACCAACCGGTGATGGGACTGCCACATTTCACCTGACCATAGATTGGTTGAGCCAAGTCTCTCTTCAGCCAATCACCCCCTATGCCATATTCCAAGCATGAATGTGGGACTCATAGAACACATCAAAAACACTAATCAATGTGGATGCCACTAGAGTTCTCCGCCTACACCGTGAGGAATTTGAGTGCCTCCTAGTCTCTCAAGCTTTACCATGCATGGATGCCACTAGAGTTCTCCGCCTACACCGTGAGGAATTTGAGTGCCTCCTAGTCTCTCAAGCTTTACCATGCATCCGCAGTCTAATCTAGGGATCACTAGGCCCTACACTGAGACATACTCTCTAGGATTTACTGTGCATTCCGTCCCATAATGAATAGGCCCAACAGAGAAAAAATCCGCCTCTTGGCTTTACCATATATCCCGCCATTCACTGGCAAGGATTCCTAGGCCCACCGAGGCACACAATCTGGATTTACAACAACCCACAGTGTGGTTCAGGGGTTACTAGGACAGTGGCTTTGTGCATCCTCAGTCTGGTTCAGGGACCACTATCACCATGTGTTTGTTAATTCGGAGATCCACCCCACTTAGCTTCGAATCTAATCCAGCCATCCCCCACAAACCGTATGAGAGAACCCATCTCATCAAAACTATCAAGAAATGCAAAGCCTAGGCTGAAATTACTATTATGCCTACAATGAAGCTTGTTGTAGCTTCTTGATCCTGCCTTTCCCCACTTGATCTTTGCTTCAACGTGCCTTCTTTTCCTTTCTTTCTCCAATGCCAAACTGCTCCAAGAAAACTCTAAGTATCCAAGAGTATAAGAGAGAGAGAATAATGAGAGAGCTCCAAAGCTAAACTGACCAAGTCTTGCCCACTGATCCTCAAAAACCTTTTTATTAATGAGGCCTCTATTTTCTTCATTTTCCATTATTTTCCTTCAATTTACTCCCCACATGCAACATGTGACCTTTCACCTTCCTTTTCTCCTAATTTCCATTATTTTCAAAAATAAGTGTGTCAAAATACCATGTTGCCTCTTTAATGCCTTAGTCATTGCCTTTACCAATTTCCTTAGCCATACACAACCAAATGAACACACACTAGGATGTCCTTCCCACCATTGATCTTGGAATACATGTCCCATCATCTGCGGTATTTATATTTTTTTACATGGAATTTTCACCAGGGTTGTTACAGATGGGACCTAAAGGCTCTGTATTGACTATCAGGAACTGAACAAGATCATTGTCTGGAATAGGTACCCAATCCCATGGATTGATGAACTTCTAGACTAGATCAAGGGGGGCAAATATTTCATAAAGATTGACTTGAATTCAGGTTATCACTAGGTGTCGATCGAACACTCTGATGTGTGGAAGACTACCTTCAAATCTAAGGAGGGCCTTTTTGAATGGTTGGTCATGTCATTCAGATTGATGAACGCCCCTGCAACATTCATGAGACGGATGGACGACATATTGCGACCCTTCACCTATGCATTCGTGGTGGTGTACTTAGATGACATATTGATCTTCAACTAGAGTTGGGAAGAGCACCTCCACCATATTCAATAGGTCCTTCAAACCCTACAACAACACAAGCTATGTGCTAACTTGGAGAAATGAACCTTTGGCCTAACGTAGGTTTAATATCTGGGGTACATCATTGCTGAGCAGGGTGTACATGTGGACCCATCCAAGATACAATTCATTTGAGATTGGCAAAATCACTCTAACAGAGCTCCGCATCTTTTTGGGTCTTGCCAATTTCTACTATAGGTTCATGTTGGGGCTCTCTCATATAACTTGGCCTTTAAGTCAAGTCACCAAGGGAAGAACAATAGTAAAGTTTTTTTGGTCAGAACCCAACAACAAGTGTTCTCTGAGTTGAACAAATCACCTTTGTTCTACACCAGTGCTCACATTACCCTACCTGAAACAACCATTTGAGATTGAGAGAGATTCCTTCAACTATGTTATTGGTGCGGTTCTTAATCAAC
>APFE030964471.1:0-27135 GCA_000404065.3 Pinus taeda | reverse complement strand
CCATGTGCTTCAGAAAAATTTCTCATTAATGTATATGTAAGAATGTCAAATATTTGTGCAAAAACCATTCCAAAATTGAACTTCTATTCACTACCACATACAAATATAAGAACCCAACAATTTTGCAGTAATTAGTAAAAACACATGTCAACAAAAATCAAAGAAAATTACTAGGAACATAGGTGCAAAGGTACAGTAGACCCATAATCAATATGTTAGATGAGAAAATTATATTGCATAAAATAGTCAATTTCAATCAAGATGTCATCAAACCACCAGACATCATTCCAATGAGCAACCAATGCAACAAGCTTGAATTGAGGAACTTAAAAGTCTCGTGGATAACATTCAAATGCTATGCAGGAGGCCTTTAAAGTACCTGATCATTATTATAACACCTGGTGATCCAGCTTTAAGAAAACATGAGACCTTCATTCTTCAAGGTAGAATATGACATACATATCTCAACCACAAATATTTCCTTTTGTCAATATCACCTAAGGGTACTACTATTCAAGAGGTCTGTAAATTTAGCTTATGGATTAACAGACAGTGTCTCATAAGAGTTAAGCAATGGAAACTCATACATTAGCCTATGACGAGTTTAACTCTTGTATATGACTATATGTTGCAACAATCCTTTATGCCTATGTGATAGCATAGTGTTGGAATATGAGTATGTGACAAGTTACCAATGATATCATATACATTAGCCTATGTTGATTTTAACAATTCCATATGTTGCAATAATACAATAGGTTACAAGTTACCAATGATATCATATACATTAGCCTTTGCCAATTTTAACAATTCCATATGTTGCAATAATATGTTATGCCATGGGGTAACACATTGTTGGACTACGAACAAGTGTCAAATAGAGACCATTTAAACAAATTAAAATGTATACTAATGTTACATGTGTTCCAATGAAGTTCTCTTTATTGCCATAAAGTATTTATGCAATAACAAGGTCATACATCAAAATTGGTGCAAGAAGATGCTAGAAACAGTGGTACAACAGATGAAACTACAATCACTTTTAACCAATTAGATGGCTCACAAAACTATTCCAGATAGACAATGCCCTAGGACAATGACAATCCCCTCACAGAACTAAGTTATATCACAACAATGTCATAATTCTCAAGCATTACAAAACATATAATAGATACTAAAATTTAAGGTTTGTGAACCAATAAGATTTTGTAAGCAACAAGCAACATGTTATCAACTTTAAGTAATTAAATCATGCAAATATTATACATGAAGTCTTTTGAAGCATCAATTCACTATCTTGATACCTAGTGGCCCAGACTTAAGTAGACATGATACCTACATAGATCTTGTATCATGTCAAGGTAAACGAGGTTTGTATATTGTTTGACTAATGCATGTATAACCATCCAATTCAACAGTGTCTAAACCTATAACATTTGAGTTGGAAAGACACTACACATTGACATCCATTAGTCCACTTTTTTAATTAACAGTGATGCATAAATACACAACAATGCAATTTTGTAACCTTGCATAGACAAGTATGTCATAGTTAATAAAACACTCAAAAATGTGCGACTTAGAATGGGCATTGGGATAAATTTCATAATTCTCCTCCCAACCACTGATAGACTACCTATAATGCAGCTATCACCCCCTAGCTTTTGAAGCCTATCCAAATGACCTAACCACCAGATCCACTAGTGATTCTAGAGGTCTGTCCCACATCCACACTTTTGTTATAAAGATATTTGGATGCAAAATTATTCAGGGATTCCAAAGGTAATCATCCTCCACTCATCATCCAATGAGGGGCTCTAGAGATAAAATTCTCCACCCTTACTTTATTCAGAGATTCAATAGATTTTCCTCCACCCTGAGATTGTTGTCATAGTAACTCCACCTTGAGTTGGGAATCTAGAGCATACTTAAAATGAAAGTTGGCCTAAGGTATCTTGGCGCCTCCACCCATTAACCATTTTGGTGAAGAAGAGATAAATACCTCCACCCTTAGTCAGCCCAAGGACCAAGAGGTCTGAGCAGTTGATCTAGTTAATAGAAATAAGGGATCCAAATTTATTATACAATGGTATGAACACAGGTGTTCTCACACTCAATCCATCGAGAATTAACTAAGATAATAGACATGGCTGCAAGGTTCTTTCCCTTTGAGAATTAAGGCCATGCTAAAAGATCTCTAACCATTCCATGTACAAAAAGGTCATGGTTACAGGGTTCTTTCCCATTGAAGGGTAGGGGCAATCATGTCAATAATATTACTGAAACATTACTCTGTGTACAGAGGTTATGTATGCCCATAACCCATTTTACATACATTTATGTAAGATAGCAAAAGGTAGTGATAAGAAATAATCATAGCCATGGCTTGAATTGTATGCTTCACGGGCATGCATGCCAGTTAATTATGATTCTAGAAACACATTATCACTATTGAACTACGCCCTATAATGCATACTCTAGTTGGATGTAGAAACAATGAGAGTCTAATGCGATAAAAATTAAGGGTAAGGTTCAGTAGGGTCATAGTGACACACTTATGATATTGCAACCATTGATACTACGCATGTTTACTCCACAATCCTCGTAGTGCAAATCCCATGATTCATGTGTTTCCCTCTTTGCAACAAATGCCCTTGAGTTTTTCTTTGAATGCCTCTCTTGCTACCAATTTTATTTTTTTATTCCTTTATCCCTTTATCTTGCTTTCTCCATTATTCTTTTTCTTCCTCCTTCACTGTGCTTCCTCTGTTCACTTCTTGTTCTTTGTGCCCTCCTAGCCCGAATTACTCTCCTTTTTTCTACTACCCTAATGCTAACTCTGGTTAGTTAGAGTTCAACCTCTTTGGACCAACAAATATGTTACACTTGTCCCTCTTGGCCCAGTGATTGTTGATCAACCTTGTAGACCAATCGATCTTGTGCCATTTGGATTCCTTTCTCCTTCACCGTTCACCATTTATCTTCTTCCCAGAACTAGTTCTAGAACCAATAGAGTGTGAGAAAAAAATATATGCTCAACAATGTGCTAATACTCTCGTTGGTATATCCCGGTTGTGGGTGTCTTACATGCGTAGCAGACCAGAGGCTCGTCACATGGGCATGTGTCAGCCTGAACGAGCCACGCAGTACCCTGCAGACTATTTCATAAGGGCGCCTACAGTTGATCCTCCGCGAGTGTTATTACCCGTCCTTTCCGCCTTTATTGTCCTCCTGCAAATCTGTGAGATTGCGCTTCAAATGTCGGGAGCCTCTATCACATTCCCGCATTCTTTCGAAGCGTATGGGCACTCAGTGGCAGTGTTGGAACATCCTCTGGTTCTGTGGGGGATTGCGCAGGGACATTCCTGCTCTTTGGTAAACTTGGCAATGCAGCGCGAGCGTCTGAGAATGAGCAACCGTCGAGGAAGCTCAAGGGGTCGAGCTTCAGCTCAAAGGACCGCAATTTATCCCTCTTCCTCAATTGAGGTAACTTCTGACCATCACCGCTTCCATGGTAGAGCAGCATGTCGTGGCAGAGCACCTGGGTGTGGAGAAATCCTGGAATGCGGACACACAGCGCATCCCACAATCAGGTGCCTACTATTGATCTGTAATGCCCTATCAGGGAAAGCTTTTCCCCAGCCACTCAGGCTGCCCTTGCGGGCCCCAGCGAACCGGCTCAGAGGATCCATCTCTCCAACTCGAATGACCCCCAGCAATTCTGGGGCAAGGGGGAGGAAGAGTCGTATACCGCCGACGATGAATAATTCAACCAACAGTTCGCTCTCAGCTGCCAGGAAGGGAAAGCTTTTCTCTGTTTTCGCTCCTCGTTATCTGTATGTGTTCGGTTTTAGTCTAGATTTCAAAATCTATGTGTTGGCTATCCATATGTTATATGTGTCAGCTATAAGCAATGTCATGAGTCGTAATGTTAGTCTGTCATAGCATCCAATTTTTGTACCTGTTCAATTTTGGATATGTCTAAACTTGGGCAAACTGTCAATCTCTCGGCAAGAGTTACAGGGCCACGGCCCTATTGTAATACTGATGTAATTTTTGACTTTTTGTAATATAATAGAATAGCCTGATTCAGAAAAAAAAAATACTCTCGTTGGTATATGTATATGTTCTAAATTTAATAGCTATACAAGTCAGCCAAAGAAAGTAAAGGAACACTCCCTTACTTTATATACTTTAACTTTTTTATACTTTACCAAACCTTTATTTATTAGTTATACCCTTCTATTTGAATTAAGGTAAAGACATTTAACTGGACCAATAAGAGGACTATTATGAAGCAAGGAAATTTAACCTTAGCTAGAGACCTTCCTTTTTCAAAATCATAGGGTTGTATCAATAGATCTAGGTCAATTAGTCTTTATAAATATAAACATGTGCCACAATAGCCAAATAAGGTCTTCAATAGCCAAGTGTGTACATCTTCTTGAAATTTACACTAGCCACACACATAGATATATACTCACAATAGCCATATAAAGTCTAAAATAACCAAATGCAAAAATTTACAATAGCCATATGCATGCATTTTTACATTATTTCCAAATAATAATTACACACTTAAATCATATTTGCATAAACGTATATGCATAGGTATATTTATTATCTTCAACATGTGTACACAGGTAACTAAGGAAGTACTTACAATGACCCTACAAATGCAAGGTGGCTAGGACAATATTTACATTATATACATGAATGTACCATGATCGAGACCATTAGCACAATATCTACATACTTTGCAAGATGACCCGGGTCATTACACTTATGGACTCTAGCCATACCAGGGAAAGAAGGAACCAATATATGCATTACATCACTCTACATTGGTAGTTGAAGACCTTGTTAGGCTGAGTGTTAAAGGAGAAACATGAGGAGAGAAATGAGGTAATCTCCTTTTTTATTAGGATCCAGAGGGTCCAGTGGTAGCATAAGTATTGTCTAGAGAGATTGGATGCTTACTGGCTCACCTCTAGAAACACATCCAATGTGAGTTCAAGCCAATTTTTTTAGCTGGTACAAGTGTGCAGGACCCTAGTCCAGTGACATCTTTAGATTCATGAATATGTTATTATGTTGTTTTTATGATTTATTGTGTGGTCTCATTGTCATAGAGAATTTCCATGATCAATTGTCATTTCTTATGTTTTTGTTGAAACTCCATATATACTTATACTGGACAACAAACTCAGTTTCCCTTGTGGCAAATTGAGGTCAATATATTTTTTGACAGTTGGTCTATGAGTGATGTATCTTGATTTTCAATGGTAATGCAAATCTAACTTACAACTTAACTCAAGTGGTTGGGATTCTGGCTTTCCACCCCATCTATCCAAGTTCAAGTCTCTAGTAGCACACTTTAGCCTGTGTTTATTAGACTCAAGGAGTAGGTGGCCCCAGGGAGTTTTCACTCCATTTGTTCGAGACATCTTGGCTCTTGCTTTATCTCTCAAGCTATAGTAAGGAAAAACGGGATAGAAACGAGTCCTTGATGGCAACCTTCACCTCTTTTTTTATCATATTGAAGTTTATTCTCTTCATGAATTCCATGAAGGAGGCATCACCTTCATCTCCAAGACATAGAACAATCTATCTCATTTAAATAACTTAATAGGATGTAAAATATCTAACTTAATATCATGTAACATACATAGCTTATATAAAACTATGATCATAACATCGTAAATAATTATGATATAATAATAATATTTATAAAATAATAGAGGGAGGCTGGAGTGGGAGGGGTACTCCTTAGCCCCGATGGAGAAATAAGAAAAAAAAATCCTGGGGTTTGAGAATATCCACAAACAACTAGGTGGAAGAATATGGATTATGGAAAGGGTTAAGGATGGCTGCAAATGAAGGAATTACCCATCTAACAGTTTTTAGAGACTCCCAGATCACAATTCAAAATTGTATTAAGTGGCTTAAAAACAAGGACTCAGATCCAAACCCAATAATGCAAAGAATAATATTAATGTTGGATAAATTCATTTTCATAGAGTTATATCACATCCAAAGGGAAAATAGTGGGTTAGCGAATGAACAACCGAATCAAGCCGCCATGTTGGAGCAAGGAAAGCTAAGGGTAAACGAAGGTGTACCCATTAAATGCCATATCCCATGAAATCAAATGAACAAAAGTCCTCGAAAATCTGGAAGAGAATTAAGAAAAGAGCAATGATTGATAGGGAGATTAAGTACCATAATTACTCTTGGGTACATTTGTTAAGCAAGGGGATTATCGATGATATTTTGACACCACCAATCCACAAATGGACAGTAATGAGAATTAAAGGTAGGATTAAGGACAACTAGGAACACGCGGGATGTAATTTAAGGAAAAGAAGTTGAGAAGAAATGGTGAACCCTGATCTCAAGGAGAATCGATTCAAGTCGATCATGCAGACATTCACCTTGAGGAAAGAAGCAATGAATTCTCACTTGGTTCTTGGGAGGGAATTATCAAAGTGAATTAAACATGAAATGCCCTTTTTGCACCGTCAATATGGAGCTAATCTTCGCTATAAGAAGATGGCTCTGGAGAGTCATACATTGTGGATTGCTACACATTCCCTTCGGGTCGAAGATATGGCTTCTCCGTTGGGCAATGGTGCTAGTGACTTATCTCGGAATTCCTTTGGTGCATTCAGGCATGAGGTGGACGATATGATTTCAAGGATTGAATGGAAAATCATTTATAAAGCTTGGTCTCATTTGACTCTCGTATCAAACCAACTAGAGGGCTTGAGAAAGGATGTAGAGAATGTCCAAGTGGCAACGAAAGTTATCATGATGAAGATTGTGACTTTTGACAAGAAGGTAGAGAAATCAAACAAGAGGGTGGAGATTGTTGTGGTGTCTATTTTAAAGGAAGTATTCAGAATTGAAGAGGGTGGTGCTAATGAACCATCGCACGATGAAATGGGAGCCTCCCCTTTGGATCTCATCGTGAAAATGGAGATTCAGCAAGAAGCACAACATCAAGGTCCTGATGAAAAAGGCCAACTAGGGGATGCAAAAGCTTAAGATATGGAAGAAGTTGCATGACATACCACAAAAGGAGCTGAATAGCTAGTATATACCAATAGTATTTTTAATGTTTATGTAGACATTAATATGTTATGCAATTATATAAATTTTAATGGAATTTTCTGGGGAATGTATAAGGAAATGTAGAATATCTAGAGAAGAAGAATATGAAATTTCAATGTCTCTAGTCAGAGCAGTTTTGGAGGAATGAGGAATTGTTATTGCTACCAAATGTAATGGTTCTAGCCATAATCTAGATTGTTTAATAGAATTATAACCATTCCTTTAAAAAAATATATATATAATGCAATCATTAATATATATTGGTAAGTGTGAATCATCATTTCTTTGTACTTTAATTATATAAATTAATAAATAAATCAATAATTATTATTTTTTCTATTGAAATACATGTTAAGTGAAGCAATCATCAAATTTGTACTTCTATCTATTTTTGTTTTAAGAAATCGATACATAATGGTGATTAGTAACTCCTAATAAGTGTGCTTAATTACATATGACTCCTACCTATTTTGGTGGAAAAACTTGCTTAGATAATAACTCTAGATAAATATATTTATTTGTTTATATTAATCCATATGATATAAAGAACTATCATATGGAATTCTAGATCTAATATGATTTTATAAAATATTTGAAAGAAATTTTTATTAATTTAACATTTAATTTACACTATAACAACATTACCCCATAATTATAAAAGACAATTATACTTAATCATAACTATCACACACCCCACTTGATATTTGTATGGAATTTTTATTGGCATCTTCATCTCTCTTGTTCATTAATCAAATATTAACATTATTCAAAATGGTATGGAAAATACATGTCAAATTTGATTCATGTTACACACATGTCCTTCTTTTAACCCCTTCATTATAATTCTAAATTTTATTTTATTGAAATTTTAATGCATTTAAATTTTAAAAATTTAATATATAAAATCATATTGATTTATTCAAAATTCATTAAAAAATTTATCACTAAAAATACATTTTAAGCATTTTTTATATTACACTTTCTAATAACATAAGTTTTAAATTGAATTATGAATTATTACCACTTGAATATTATTAACATTTATATATTTATATTCTCATTTAAATATTAATATTAATATTAATATATTTATTTTTATTAGCATATTTTAAAGGGGTAGAAATAAAATGTTAAAAAAAATTTGTGGATGGTTTATAAATAATTAATTAGTAAATGTTAATTAAAGGAAGATGTGGCAACCATTAAGGAAGTTGTGATATATAAAGATTGTATTAAGGATTATTGGTTTATGAGCAGAGTTGAAGTTCATTTTGTTTTAGAAAAATTTCATGTGTTACTAATTCCAGTTAGATGTTGAAAATAACTAAATAGAATGAGATCAATAATTTATGATGTTAACTTCGCATTTAACATAATCACTTAATTTTTTAATAATTAAGTCTAAAAAATACAATTGGAATGAAACACTAATGAAGCACTTATTCTCACTTGCAAATAGATCTCTACCAACCAAAAAACAAACAAACATCAAATAATACTTATGAGCCCTTAAGAAAATTCAATCACTAATTTATGTTTCTAATTATGTTAGCACTTATTTCATATCTTTCTAGTGATATCCATCCATCATCCTTTTATTTATTTCCTCATGATATAAATAAATCATTTTCCTATAAATTCAATATGGGTTTGAAGCTTAGTATGATGAATCTTAATCACTAATTTATGTTTCTCATTATTTTAGCACTTATTTCACGTCGTTTTACCAATACCCATCCTTTTATTCATTGCTTCATGATAATAAATCGTTTTCCTATAAATTCAATATGGGTTTGAAGCTCAATAGGATGAAATACCATAATTGTTTTTTGTTATAAAAATTAAATAGTATAATCATGATTCCCAAGGACTTTTTAAACCTCCACTACGATGGTCATGCCATGATTCCTATAATTAATTTCAAACTTGTCCATATATGTATTTGTGTGATAGATCCTTGTAACTCCTAAATATGAACAAAGCTTATTAAGACCATCTTCCCCCGATGTTATGTTATTATCACTCTAGTAAACAAAAAGATAAACATTAGTTAGAATTAAGAAATAGACGTTTAAGAAAATAGAGAGCAAAATAATAATAATCAATAAAACTTAATGTAATTAGTAGAATGATGAAATAGAGGAAAACAAAATTTCCCACTACAATTTTACTTCTATCTCATAGTCCTCATGTCTTTGAAGGAATGCTAAATCCACTACCTAGGAGGCATACTATGCCAATACATTTTAACTCTACTATTAAAACTCTACTAGCATATGAATATAACCAGTGTTTCAAAAACCGTGTGAATACAACCATGAAACATTTTTTTGGTTAAAAGTGTTTCTATCTATTGACATAGGTAAAATTCCCTCTTAATAACAAGGGCTCTCCTTAATGTGAAATCCCAATTAGATCTAACATTGTTTAGAATAAGAAAACAATGTGGATTCCAGCAAAACAAACATTAATAGTTTATGTATGAGAATGTAAATATAAAATGTAGAATGCAAAATGCAAAATGCTTCTACTTTATGTGTGGAATGCCATTTACTATACCACTCCTAACTAGGAACAAATCTTTAAAATAAATGTAAAAGAAACTATATTTTGAGGTTCACTTCTAGATTAGAAAACTATTTTAGAAATAATAATATAAACAAATAGAAATGAATAGAAATAAGATCAAAAGAAATCTATAATTAAGATATTGTTTATAGTCATGAAGTCACCCCTTAAAAGAAGATGTGTTCAAAAAGAAAAAATAATATTGTGAATTCTTTTATAAAAAGATCCATGGTAGAAGTGACACAATTTTACAACAATTCTAGTATTTAGCAAGCAATAGAATTAGCTCATTGCCTATTTATCACGTTGAGTACAAGCTTTCTAGAATATTGGCCAAATTTGGCTTTTTTTAATTTAAAACTTATGTAAAAGTTTACAAATGCATGCAAAAACAAAAAATCCCCTTTCTCCTAAGTTAAATTTATTGACTTTTTACAATAACTTACTCTTGGTTGATCTAGTTCAAATCCTAATTGTTTTTGTTCTCTTTGACTCTTTATTTTCATCTTTAAAATTCATCATATCCCAAAAGGAAATTTGTAATCATTTAGGAATTACAAAGCCATTTACGTACATTTTCCATGCATCATATTGTAAGGATATGTTTTCTATGTGCTTGTGACTTAGAGTTTCATATGCCACATGATAGGTAGCTAATTCACTTGACATGGACCATAAGCCATTTTTTAGTATATTGATATATGAATTAATTAAATCGATGTCCCTTGAGATAGTTGATATATGTCTCATTAATACTTTCTTAGTGATCTTTGACATTGCTCATATGGAGATTCAATCTTGCTCAATGGTTTCTTCTAGTTCCTCTATCCTTTTGACAATTGGTCAAGGTATGCTCATTTCACCAAGTGGGGTAGATGGCACTCTTCAATAACCTTATTTGCAACTTAGTGGAGATGTTGGTATTTATTAAGTATACAACAATGATATCCTTTTCGAGAGATGAGTTCACTGTCTTATAATTAACTAATTCTATATCATTCTTTTGAATCTCCCTTTGATTCATTTTTTAAGAGGTTCCCCAAAGCATCCCTTTCTTCTATTTGACACTCTCGACAAAACAAAACCTTAGCCTTTAGTATTTTCCATGATGGTTAAGAACTGAGACAAATTGTAATTATTGTAAGTTATTGTACATTTTCTTCTATGCAACTTTTAACACATCTTGTATGGCAAAAGCATGTGCCTTGAACTCAAACAAGCTAATCAAGTCCCCTTTAAGGTGTGTGTGTGTGTGTGTATAGAGAGAGAGAGAGAGAAAGCGCATCAAACATGGGTCCATTGTTGTTCATTGATCTTCCTCTTGACTCCTAGAATCTACCGAGAGCTACACTTTGTCGTTGAAGTAGTTATGAAATTTCCACGATTGCAATAGATAGAAATTAATCGTCTATCTACTAGAGATTATTTCTCTTCTAATTTATTTTTTTTTGTAAACTGCGGAAGGACTTTTTAATTCTATTTCATCAAATCAAAATCATTACATAAACATAATGACCTCAACCCACCCCAAGGGGAAACCGGGTATTTTTGGCCATCTTAGGTCTTTTACTGCCATCCAAAAATAAAAGGTCTTAAGCCTATTTGTCCATGCAAGATGCACTATACAATCATAAAGACTACTCATATTACTTATCTTCCTTCTATACCTATCACAAAAAGATTTGATGAAAAAACTACCATCTACTATCTTCATAAAAGAAAAAAGAGATGTAAACTACCAAGACTATGCCTCCTTTCCTGGCTGCTGGTCCATATCCCTCTTGATGTCATGATGGCATTGCTTTAGTTGTTGTTGTATTTCATCCATCCTCTTGTCCTGCATGAGCAAGGTAATCTGTATATTCTTCAGTTCCTTCTTGAGATTTGGGATTCCTTGAGACAGTTCTGCCATTTCCATAGCTACTTGTTCCATAGCTTTGGCAAGCAACCTCTTCATGACCCAATAAACATGCAACGCTTGTTTATAGAGGGTCATGTGGCCTCTCATATTACCAGAATCCAGGAGGAGATAAACCCAATCCTCTATTTCAGGGTCAGATTGGCCCTAGATAGCCTCCTCCTCCATATGCTGAATAATTCTCCTGACCCCTTTATTAGTATTTTGGTAGTAAGCCCTTTCAGCAAACTGCACTTTCCTTCCCACCGATTTCCTGGTTTTTCCACTATATGATGGAACCTCCTCCTCCCTTTGACCACCTGTTTTTCCCCTACCTCTGCCTCGCTGGCCTCTCCGACCTCCCCTGCCCCTTTTCCTACTGCCTTCCCTCCTGCAGTTCGCATGCTCGTGCCAGACACGCTGCCATATTCTCTAACTCCTCCACACTCGCATCTCTTCCAGCCTTCACCCTCCCACATTTCCTGACTATCTTCTGTCTCTACGGCCTCGCTCCTTCCCCGTTTAGCCCGCGTCTGTTGGCAATTGTCATCATCCGAGTCGAACAGTTCAACCTCCTCCTCGGTGTCATCCGGGACCGTGACTGTCACTCCGCCTACTTGTTCCAGCGCCACACCCTTACCCTTTTTATTCCATTTATTCACTTCTTCAATGGCAGCGGACTCCCCGCTTCTCCCTCGCCTCCTGGTTTCCATCCTCACCTGCGATTCTACTCTGGACTCCTTACTATGCTGCTCTCGATCACCAAAACCTTTTTTCCGAGTTGCGCGCTTCTTCTCCCTGGCGTTTCGTTCCTCCCCTCTCTGCTAGCATTTATCATGCCACCCTCCTTTCCTCGTCTGCGTCCTCCGCATTCTGCCTGCAATGGGTGCGTAATCCCTTTGCCCCCTGTTCCTGCACTTAACACCCATGTCTTTTCGACCCTCGCTTGAACCTGCATCCTTACCGCTCCTGTCTGACGCCCGGTCAGTATCACCTCCCTTCCTCCCTATTCTCCTTATGCTCCACCTTGAATTGTGAATCTCCTTAATGGTCTGGCTGCTTCGGCCCATCATTACATGATCTTCCACCGCTTTGAAGATCATCCTCTCCCGCCTGGACTTAAATCTTCTGCCCGCCGCAAAACTCACCTCGATCGGGGGTCTCTTATAATCATTCTTATTGATTTGTAGCTGCCTCATGGTCCAGTTTTGTTATGATGACCAACTCCTCCCACCTCGGGTTCTCCATTTCAATATGCCATCTGCTATCAACCTTCCCTTCCGGATCATTGCTTCCCCAATTGGCGAGGAAATCCGCCGCCTTATTTCCTTTCCTTCTGACGTGGTTGATTATTATGTAATCAAACCTCCTGAGTAGTTCTCCCAAGTCTTTTACTATCTTGGCTGTTCTCCAGCTGCCCACTATCTGCTCCCAATTTTTCCCATTATTAAGTTTTCTGATCATCTCTATAACCACCTAAGAGTCTCCTTCTATCTCTAAGTACCTGTAGTTATTACTCACTGATATCCTTAAGCCCTGGTGAATTGCCCATAGTTCAGCTTCGTTATTTGTCATTTCCCCTCCCCACTCTGCATGAATCCATCTGATGTTTTCCTCACTGTCTCTGAAGATTCCACCAAAACCTGCGTTCCCTGGGTTCCCTTTGGACGCCCCGTCGAAGTTCAACTTAATGAAATTCTCTTTGGGGTATCTAAACTGCTCTGAACTTTGAGCCTGTTTATTCTACCTATTCTCTTTCCTGGGGTATAACATTTCATATTTCATATTCAATTTTAACAGTATTTGTCCTTCCTCCTGATTTGTTTTCCAATCTTCCTCACTCCAGTCCTCCGCTAGAATCGTTTCCCTAATAGCACTTAGAACACCCTTCCATGTTTCTTCTGGTTTTGTATGTTTATCAAGGAAGATCCTTCGGTTTCTTTCTTTCCAGAGAAACCAGATCGTGAACCCCACTGTCAAGTCCCATGCCCGCTTAATCACTTTGCAATTGAATTTTTCCTTACTCCAAAGAAAAATGATTCCTTTTATATCTCCGGGATCTCTCTTTTCCTTGCCATAGAGCTTTCTTGTTTCATCCCAAATTTGCGTTGCATACTAGCAATTATTCAAGATATGGTCCTGGGTTTCATTCTCTCTATTGCATAGGCTGCATTTCGAAGGGCCGAGGAGGCCCCTCTTTTGAATTTTATCCCATGTTAATACTTACCGATTGTGGTCTAGGTGTTAACAATGAGAACTAAAGTTATTTTAGTCAAAATGTGTAATGATAGGACAAACAACCTTGTATAGAAATTGCAATGAGATTTTTCTTAAAGGTGACTTAATTGTATCACATTGATTTTGACACATGTGACAACATTAGTAAAATGATATAAGTTTTTGCAATTGGTACACCTATGTTTGGTGCATTAATCAATGTATTAGATTGAACGAATCTAGTGGTATTCTCAATCTGAACTATTGCTTGATTGACAACAACATGAACCTTGTGTTGTACAACATTTGTATTTACTGTGAAGGATTTAAGGAGTAGAAATGTTGTTTTTGATGACCCTAGCAATGATTATCAAATAGACTATTTATTGGTCCCTGTGGTATACGTTCTTTGGATCTTGTTTTCTCCCTTAATTGTAACTGCATAAAAATATTAGATTCATAGGACAAGGTACTGTTAATCATGTGAGTCAATGATCTTGGAAGTTTTCTGATTGAATTCTTCAAAACTTATTGCCATTTGATCTTCCAAAATGTGTAGATAGTTTTGTTTGTTGGAACAATGCTACAAATTATAATAACAAAGATTCTGTTCTGCAGAATGCTTTCCACCTTTCATTCTTTTTATGGATATGGGTAAGCAATGTGCTCTTCCAGTAAAAAATAAATTCTTATGTGTAGAGTCATTGGGTTTACTATGGTAATGATTGTAACATTTTGCAGTCTTTTGTTTGTTGGCCTGTGGTATATTGGTTGATACAGGGCATCACCATGTTAATGACCCAAAGGAATTGTATCGAGTTGTCAAAGTCAATCTCAGAGGTAGAGTAGAGACACTTTCCTTAAACCATTAAATCATCAATGGGTTGGGAGATGAAATGAGGAGAAAATCCATCAAGTTAGGGCACCTGATTGAGATGAATCCTAAAATGATTTTAGAAACGATGGTGGAAATACTTAAATGTAATGAAATTAAAGAATTAAGCTAAAATTATTTCTAAATCATCTACTTTCATTAAAATACCAAAGAAAAAATAGTATGAAAGCAACGAATGGAGAGAGAACAAATAATTAAGAAATTTGACTGGTAAAATATGGCATAAGAATCTCTGAGAAATTTTCAAGTACTCCAGCTCTTGAAAACTTCAATTAATATCGAAATGAGTTTTTACATGCAAAACTAGTGATCTTCTCTCAATATATGAACCATTCTTGCATTAGAAAATAATGAAATATATAGAAAATACAACTTGCTAGTTGTTGCTAGCTTTTAGGTGTAAAATCCTATTATTAACTCTAAGATTAATAATAAAATAAAAACAATCTTCTAATTTGTTGCAAAGATTTTGAACTGTTGGAACATATTCCTTGAAGAGTTATGCTACAAGTGTCCCATAAATGCTATTTTTTCTCCTTGAAATTTGGAATAAATATTCTACATATCAAGCTTTCGTCGTTTATGTTGTCAGTTACCCTTTAAAATCCTATAGATGTCAAGTATGTTATCTGGATGATGACAAGTTGCAAAAAATTTGCCTTGAAATGCTCATTTATTGTTGATTTTGTTCTTGGGAATCCCTAAAAAATCTAGATCTAGGGATAATCCTTATGCTATGCCACTTCTCGTTTAGTTTCCCAAATGTTATTTAAAAGTATTGATTAAGTCCCTGAAATTTTGGATCTAGAGTTAATGTCCAAATGTTGAGATTGTTGCTAAGTACGATTCCCAACAAATGATGGATTATTGATTGACACTTGTTTGCTCTTTCAACAAAGGAAGATTCATCGATTGATTCATAACCTCTATGGAAACATTTTAGCAGTTAACATTCCTCTTTGACATCACTCATGAATGCTCTTCCTTGGCAATTTAAATACTTATGTTTCTTTATGTCCACACACCATTGTTGTGCATGTTTGATTCGAAGATCAAAAGAGGCTAAAAAATGAAAGTGCCTGGAATATCCCAAAATTGGCGTAAAGTTGTAGTGTTTGCCGTCTTGATTCCAATGACACTTGAATCGCCTCAATTTGACGTCATATGAAGAAGTTATGGCATTTTGAAGTTTTTGACCAATAGCTAAAAAGTCAAGCAGTACGGTTGACTAGGTTGTTGATTGGGAAGTTCGTACAATTGATGTCATCAACTAACTATGAAGGGTAAAGTTGGCAGTGGACCAATCAGATTTTGACATGTGGCATCATCGTGCAGGTGCAAGTGGCACATTTTGGTTGGTCGGTTTAGTTTGAGGTGGCCCAATAAGAGGATACCATGTGACCCAATCAGAGGGCACCACGTGGCCCTCTATGATTGGCTAATTTTTTTATAACAGGCCCAAGGGCCTCGGTGGGGTTTGAACCCTAGACCTCCCGCAACACACAACAATGTTTTACCAATAGGCCAACGCAATGGTTCTTAACCCATATAGGTCGTTGAATATATTTATTATGGTATGGTTTTACATTTGGGAGGAGGGGTTGGGCAGTTGGCCCTGGTCCCAGGTCACATTGAAAACCCATATTCCCACAGTGCAGGTGGAGTGGAGAGGTGTGAGTAGGAAGCTCCAGCCCCTAGACTTATCGACACCATAGGACCATCGACAAAGCGCTAATATGGAGAGGGTGGGGACTAGGCCCCGACCCTAGTCTTATTACACCACCCACGTGACCAGAGCAGAGAGCTTTGGCGGGAGGGGCAGGGCACTTGGCCCTGGCCCCGGTTCCATTGGTGCCCCATGCAACCTTATCCTGAGACAGTTATGATCCAAAATTAAACAAGAACACAACAAATTACGATATAACCCTAAATACAGAAATGCAGGAGAAATAACACTTCACTTCATTAATATCAGAACACTGAAATATGCTTATAAATAGAATGGAAATAACTTGCTTGGGTGATGGTAGCTTATCTTTGAGAAGAGATGTGGTGGCCACATGCCTCTTAATTGTGTTACAATGAGGCTCCAAGGCTTATTTATTATTGAGAAACAATGGGAAGCCCTAAACATCCAGAAACCTAACCTTAGGAGATGAAGTGCCAAAATTGTGGGCCCCATTTGGGTACATCAATTTCCTGGGGTTGTAACCTTGGCATACGATCTCTATTTGGCTATCATAGTACCTCGTTTCGAAGATCTTAAAGACTAGGCCAAAAATAAACAAAATAACTTAATTAGGCCTTTTCGGTCTCTCTGTTTTCGCTAAAAACACCATTTAGGGCCTCAAAATGGCTTCGAAAGTGCAGGACCCGAAAAACTGCCAGAAATAGTAAATTGTGCTACAATTAAGGAAACTGAAAAACTGAAAGAGATAGTGTTGGGGGTCCAAGTGGAATAGGAGGGTGGCCACCAATATCCACCGAGATATGTCCTCCCTCCTTAGGAAGTAATGGTCCCCATTGCATTGAGTGCCTCCATGAGATGGGGAAACTTCTGCTAAACTTGGTCACTAGTGAGCCACTTGCCTTGGTGCAGTAGTTGGCCAACTTTGACAACTTGATACAATTGGATCTTCTGCTGGTGAGTGTTTTTTATCTGTATGACCATGATCCAATCAGTTATGGTGCGTTCCATGCAGTCTGGGTTTAGCTCTGTTGGTGTGAGTTGTTATGCAATGTCGGATGTGTCCAACAATGGTGGAAAGTATGGACGAAGGTGGTCTACATTGAAGACTGGGTGCAGACCAAGGAACGGTGGAATGTTGAGCTCAAAGGCATTGTCCCCTACAACCTTGGTGATGGTGTACGAACCATATCAGAGCAGGCGAAGCTTCCGATGGGGTCTAACAATGCACTCCTTCTACAAATGTAGCCAAAATTTGTCGCCCACTTGGAACTTGTGTGGCACTCGATGTTGTTCATGGCGCTGCTTGTACTTAGCAGTTGCTATGTACAATATATCATGGACCTGATAACAAATGTGTTGAATGCGCTTAATGAAGTTGTTAGTCCTGTCGACTTCGGACTAGACATGAGCTGAATCTTCCTGAGTAGATGTAAATGGTATGGCCACCCTTGTCCCTGACATAATTTCTGAAATCCCAACCCTAATTGAAAGGGGTTGTGGCCCGTTGAGTTGTGGAGAGATATTTTGTAGTTGTGCTAGACATAGGGGAGGCTTTCATCCCATGTGTGTGGATGTTTTGATTTGTACATGTGCAAAATGTGTATGATCATCCTATTAACAACTTCTATTTGGCCATTAGTTTGGGGATGGAAGGCATGTACTTAGTGAGTTTGGTATCCAAAATTGACTAGAGACTTGACTAAAATGCACTTAGGAATCTGATGTCCCAATCAGAGAAAATGGACTGTGGGATCCCAAAGTGTACTTATACTTGCTCAAAGAAGATCTTAGGAGTGGCCTTTTCTGTGATACTCTTCTTGTAGGCCGTCATAATGGCAATCTTGGAGAATTTGTCGAGACCACGAAAACACAGTCATTGTCGTGCTTAGTAGAAGGAAGGCCCGACATGTAATCCATGGAGATGGATTCCCAAGGTTGACTAGGAGTAGGAATAGGAGTATATAGGTCTTGTTTCTTAATGGTTAGTTTGGCAATGGAGCAGGCAATGCAAGTTTTGATGTACCTCCCCACATCTTGATGAAGGTTTGGCCAATAAAAATACTTCTGCAGTATTTCCACTGTTTTCTCTACTTCGAAATGTTCGACGACCTAACTGTAGTGTGCCTCCAAAATCATTTTGGCATGCTCACATAAAGGAACATAAATGTTTCCTAGGTGGAATAAAAGTGCATTCTGGAGGTGAAAATTTGGAACTTGCTTACCTTCCAGGAGTGTCTGGTATGTGTTGTCAAATTCTAGATCATGCTCATAAAGATGCAGCCACACCGAATTCTCGTGCCCGTAGGAGTCGAGCATAGTGATCAGTTCCATGACTGGTGGTCAGCTAAGGCAGTTTGCAACATTATTTGTGCTACCCTTCTTGTACTTAATGTTCAAATGGAATTGTTGTAGGTATGTGGACCATTTCTCATGGCGATCGTTTTGCAACTTCCCTTGTGTATGTATGAACTGCAGGGGTCAATGTTTTGTGTGGATGACCGTTTCCTTCCCCATAATGTAATGCTTCTATTGATGACATGCCCGCAAAATGGAATACATTTCTTTGTCATAAGTGGGATACTTTCAAACTGTGTCTAAAAGTGTCTCACTATGGTGAGCCACTGGATGCCCCTGCTGAGTAAGAATTGCACCAATAGCATAGCCGGAGGCGTTTGTCTCAATCTAAAATGGTTGTTGTAGGTTTGGTAATGTGAGAATTGGTGCAGAGGAGAGGCGATGCTTCAAATCGACAAATTCCTTCTGTTAGGTTTCAGACCAATTTTTTTTTTCTTTTGCTCCACCCTTGGTGACTTGACTTAAAGGCTAGGTGATATGAGATAACTCCAACATGAACCTGCAATAGAAATTGGTAAGACCCAGAAAGCTGCGGAGCTTTGTTAGAGTGGTTGGGGTTGGCCAATCCCGAATGACTTGTATCTTGGCTAGGTCCATATGCACGACCTGCTCATCAATGATGTACCCCAGATATTGAACCTGGGTCATGCCAAAAGTGCATTTCTCCAAATTGGCACACAACTTGTGTTGTCGCAGGGTTTGAAGGACTTGTCGAATATGGTGGAGGTTCTCTTCCCAACTCTGGCTGAAGATCAAGATGTCATCTAAATACACCACCATGAATGCATTGGTGAAGGGTCACAAGATGTCTTCCATCAATATCATGAAGGTTCTTGGGGCATTCATCAACTCGAGAGGCATGACCAACCATTTGAAAAGGCCCTCCTTGGATTTGAAAGAATTCTTACACATATTGGAGGGTTCGATAGGCACCTGATGATAACCTAATTTCAAGTCAATCTTTCTAAAATATTCCCCCCCCCCCTCCTTGAGCTAGTCCATAAGGTCATCAATCCGTGGGATTGGGTACCTATTCCAGAAAGTGATCTTGTTCAACGCCTAATAGTAAATACAAAGTCTCCAGGTCCCATCCTTCTTTTGTACCAATACAATCGGGCTCCCACAAGGTGATGATATTTGCTTGATGTGCCCTTTCTACAACAACTCTTGAATTTGCTTCCTGATGTCATCATTCTTCATAATAGAGCGTCGATAGATCGGTCCATTGGGTAGTGGGGTGCACGGGGTTAGATCTATGGAGTGCTTAACCTGAGAGTGCATAGGTACCCCTATAGGTGAGGAAAAAATTCCCCTATACTCCTCCACGACCTTGTCCATCTGTTACTACTATGTGGAGTAGCCCTACCTAGAATTCATGGCCACAACCTTCTTCTTGCCCTGAGGGCGAATCATAAGTAAAACAAATTCCCTGGTCTGGGAAATGATCTTACTACATTACTTTGCAGTGATAAAAGAGATGGCGGTAGGGGAGGCTACCTCTAGTATCATGTACAACTTATTTCCTAAAGTAATAATAACAGAGTGAGGTCTAGACTCATATACAACATGTTGCTTCCATAAGTATGTTTTTCCTAATAATACATCACAAACTTCAAGAGGAGAAACATCACACAATACCTCATCTGTGAAGGGCTTGATGTTGTAGGGAAGGTGAAACTACTCGTTGACGTAGAAATCTTGTCCTTGGTGAAGACACCCGATGGTGTGCAACTATGGATTTGTTGTCATTAGTAGGCCCAACCGCTTCATGACCATTGCTAAAATAAGGTTCTTTTGGCCCCCGCTGTTGACAATGAGTTGTTGTGGAGAACATTTCACCCACATCTGTGAGTGGAAGAGGTGTTCCCCCTCCTTTCGATCCTAAGGTTCATTCTTCTGGATTTTAGTGGTGGCCATGGTGGCACTGGGCTTGGCATTAATGATCTTCTTCCCTTTGTCATTACCCTTCTCAGGTTTTGACTCAGAGTTAGAACATGTGTATGATTCATAAGCCTTTAACTCGACCATCAGTGACTACTTGACCTGACACTCACTTGTGTTTTGAGTGGAGCTCTTATGGAACTCACACCATTTTCCCATGTCCTTCTTTACCTTCGTGGTGTTTTTCTTTACATGCGGCTTCGACGAGTTGTCCTAGGAAGCCTCACCTTAGCTTTGGCCTTTGCTTTGTGGTTTGGGGACGCCTTTTCCTTACTTCAGATTCGTAGATCCAAAGTGTAGCTTCTTCTATTTAAACTTCTACTCAATATTGATAGCATATCGGTATGTCGTGCTGAGCGAGGAGATGTCCAAGAAATCCATCTCGTCCTCAATGTACTTGTGTAGATAACAATGGTACTTGAGTACCAAATGCCGGTCAAAATCCTTGATACCCAACTTAGTGCGGAGGGTATGGAAAGTATTTGTGAACTCTGACACATCTTGGTCCCTTCCCTGCCGTAGTGTGTTCCACTTGATGTATTTATCTTCATAGCTCTCGACAGGGTAATATTGTTCCTTGATGGAGTCTCGGAAAGAATCCCAAGTGGGTGCAGCTGAAAATAGTGAGGATACCTTCTTGTCCTTTTGTTCACAGTAGGTTTCCCACTAGTCCTTGACCTGTGGGGCAACTTTAAGAAGTGCAAAAGTAATATTTTCCTGATTGGAAAAGTCATGAATTGAAAAATATCCTTCCAACAGATTCAACCATTTATCTATGACACATGCGTATATTTGGCCCTCAAAAAGGGGAATATCGAAGTTAACTTGTACCTTAAAAGGAGTGGTTCCTCCAGAGTGGTTGCTGGATGAAGATGTGTCGCGTGTGGGTAGCCATCGAAGGATTTGGGAAAAGTTATCCATCATCTCGTTCCTCTGTTGCTCGAGGTTTCTTGAGCAATATTTTGTAAGGATCTCCTATTCCCTCATATTTCTTTTCTTCTGCCATGGGAGGTCGTTGGGGTTTGCAAGGCTGGTCTTGCAAAGGTTCAACCAGATCGAGCCCTAACGCCTTATACCGTGATATTGTTGTGGACATGCAAAGAAAAACAAAGAAATAGAAGACCACTTTGATACCACTAATCCAAGCTTGAATAGGAATGCAATAAATTATAGATATAACCATAAATACAAAAATGCAGAAGAAATAACACTTCATTTCATTAATATCATAATACTGAAATATGCTTACAAATAAAATGGAAATAACTTGCTCGGGCAATGGTAGCTTATCTCTAAGAAGAGATGTGGCAGATACATGCCTCTGAACTATGTTACACTGAGGCTCCAAGGCCTATTTATTATTGAGAAATAATGGGAAACCCTAAACATGCAGAAACCTAACCCTAGGAGATGAAGCGCCAAAAATGTGGGCCCCGTTTGGGTACATTAATTTCCCAGGGTTGTAACGTTGGCATACGATCTCCGTTTGGCTATTATAATACCTCGTTTCAAAGATCTTGAAGAGTAGGCCGAAAATAAACTAGCTATTAAATTTGGAACTTGACCAATCTCTTTGTTTTCCCTAAAAACTTCATTTAGGGCCTCAAAACAACTCCGAAAGTTTAGTACCCAAAAAACTGCCAAAAATAGAAAATTGTGATACAATTAAGGAAACTGAAAATTTGAAAGAGACAGTGTTGGGGGTCCAAGGGGAATAGGAGGGTGGCCGCCAATATCTAGTCGGATCAAGTTAGGATCCAAAGCCGACGGCTGTAGGTAGTTGGCCCGATCCCTAACCTCCATATTACACTACATGTGACCCTATCTAGACAGAACAAGAGCTAAGCCGATGGGGGTGGGCGATTATCCCCAACCCATGGAAAATTTTAAGGATAGAAATTCATCTTAAAGTCTAGAAATTTTGACGAATATTACTAGTCCATAATATGCAAATTGTACAAGGCTTAGCAATACTTTTGTAAAAATATTCATATTTCTAATAATTTTGTATAGTCTCTATAAAATTTTGGCGATTTCTAAGGTAAAATATTCTTATACTATAAAATTTGGGCGAACCATATTACAAAAATTTGGAAATTAATGAATCTTTTTTTTTGAAAAAGCATGGAAAATTAGCCCACTTGCGAATATTAGCCACTACTTTCTTTGCCCTAGCCCTTGGTCACATGGAAGTAATATTACCCTAATTTGGCATTAAGGGTTATTGGTGAATTTAAATAGATGAAAAAATACACCTTTTGCAGCGGGAATATTTTTGGTCCTGGGCGAAATTGTCTCTCGAAAAACTGTGTAAAGGGTGAAATCGCCATGTGGTTAGTAGGTTTTTGCCACTTTGCAGGACATATAGTAGAGCTTCGCTTGGAGAAGCATATCTTACACAAATTTTAACCTTTTTTAGCTCAAGAAGAGCCTAGATAGGTGTTTTTTAGTGTCATGGACTGAATGACATCATTTATTTTCTGATTTGAGCAATTTATTATGGACATTTGCCAGATCCAAGTCATCTAGTACTAGAGAAAATCATAGTTTTGTAGCAATAAGAAGGCATTTTTGAGCATGGAGAGAGCATAGTCAGAGGTTTTCCAACCTTATAGTTTCATCTGCAGCAATTGCTACTTTAGTAAAGAAACTATTTTCAGTCTTTTCTTAATGTGCTTGTGAGAGAAGCTCTTTTCAACACTTCAATGTGGAGTTGTTGTATGTTTACGCTTTTAATTATCAAGTGGAGTACAAGGACCTATTGTGAGAGTGTCCTTTTTTATGTTGACAATCATGACTTGCTAAAGGGAGTCATATTTTTGAGAGAGATTCTTTGTAGGAGAATGTTTATTTGTAGGAGAGACAAGCCACTCTTGTGTCAACAATTTGTGATGTACTCATTTGCTGCTGAAATCAATATAGCATGCCTAGTCATTGGAACAAGGCCCGGAGATGTAGCCCACGAGGGGTGAAATCCATTATCAAATGTTGGTTTCTTCTCTTCATGTTTATCATCTTGAGCTCCATGTGAATTTGTTTCTATTTTAAGTTCATGTGAAAACTTAATGCACCATCTTGAAGAGGTTGTGAAACTTATTTTACCTTTAAAAACCCATTTTGTTAACTTGCAAAGTGTCAGAGGAAGATCGGTTTTTATCGGAGAGTTGTTTTCTCCCATTTTCAAATCACGTGGTATCAGAGCGGGTCCTAACCAATTTGCAAGTATGGGAAATAAACTGAAGCGTGAAAAACTCCAAGAGTTGGAGGAGATTAATCTATATCTTCAAATGGAGAATGTCAAGCTAAGGAGATTACTTGAAATTGCAGAGGAGGAGAAAAGGAAAATGCACATACAGTTGCAGCATGTAGTGGACGAACAAGCCGGTGAGTGTTCTGTCCTGGAAGCAACAAAAAATTCCTCCAAGATGAAGCCAATTTGTGGCCATGGTCCAAACACATGATATGGACCCTATGTTGAGAATGTTTCTTGCAATTTTTGTCAGCATCTAAAATATTCTCCCTATGTGTCAGTTGGTAAAAGTGGTTGGCTAGAGTCGTCATCCACTTTGTCATCAGCATCTGAAATGGAAAAGATGGGTGATAGGCCAAATGAGGTAATTAGTGTTTCTAGTTATACTCATTTTTCTAATGTTGATAACACATATTTTGCAGATTTTGAAAAGCATACCAAGGGGATTGGTATGAAGTTTTAAACTCAGTTGGGTTATGATGGAAGAGGCTTTAGAGTAAATGGAAAATGTAACACCCTCCTCCCACATATACCCAAGTAACTAGCCAATCGGGGTAAACATGAGATGAGAGGCAACTATGATTGGATTCAAACTCCTATATGACCTCAAGGAAGTGGAATCAACAAAAACATCACACACAATCATCCAACATCAACTTGAAAATCCTAAGGAGACATGTCAACCACTCAAACAACCTATCTCTAGGTCCCACTGATGTTCTGGACATATTAGGCCTTAGTTTCTCCCATGCTATAGGAAAGAGAGTTTCCAGAAACCCAAAGTCGCTCTCACAAGCTTTCCTGCCAGT
Organism: Pinus taeda; assembly: GCA_000404065.3. Taxonomy (NCBI): domain Eukaryota; kingdom Viridiplantae; phylum Streptophyta; class Pinopsida; order Pinales; family Pinaceae; genus Pinus; species Pinus taeda. Next base: position 2,400 of record APFE030964471.1, on the reverse strand, counting down.
GACCAGAGACTAAAATTGCCAGTTTTGTGCCAGCAACCCTGGGATTTAAGCCACTTTTTCAGGTCTTGAGCCTAGGTTACTGCCCAGAATGGAGCGATAGCTTAAAATCAATAAAAGTACAAGGAAACAATGATGCAAAAGAAATAAGTTGAACAAGACCTTAACCATACCCTTTCTAGCCATGACAGACATTTCGTCAAACATATCATCAACATGTAACCTTCAGGTATAAACAATAGAATTAAGTGTAGGGATCTCATACTTATATGATAATCGCCATGAAGCATTGTTCCCTCATGTCATTTGTTGCATTATTATCTATTAGGTCATAGACACATTATCCATTCACATTCAAGTAAAAACATGCTAAGAGCCATACATAGTTGTTGTCATAAAACATACATATAACCAACATAATAGGAACAGAAATATCATAAACATATCAGCCATAAAATCAACATCTTCATCAGTACGTTTACACATGAAAATGAAGGGAATGAATTTATCATTAATGAATGCAATAAACCAACCAGAGATGTGACTACAACATTCAACCCGACCATAGATTGGCTGAGGCAAGTCTCTCTTCAGCCAATCACCCTCGTGCCATATTCTGAGCATGAATGTGGGACTCATAGAACACACTAAAAAACACCGACAAGCATGGATTCCACCGAAGTTCTCCACCTACACTGTGAGGAATTTGAGTGCTTCCTAGACTCTCAGGCTTTACCGCAATCCATAGTCTGATGCAAGGATCTCTAGGCCCTACACCGAGACACACACTCTAGGTTTTACCATACATCCCATCCCGAGATTACTAGGCTCAACTAAGAGAAAATCCACCTCTTGGCTTTACTGTATGTCCTGCCATTCACTGGTAAGGATTCCTAAGCCCACCAAGGCACACAATCTGGATTTACCGCAACCCATAGTCTGGTTCAGGGGTTACAAGGCTAGTGGATCTACCATGATCCATAGTCAGGTTCACGGACCATTAGGCCATGTGTTTGTCAGTTTGGAGATCCACCCCCCTCATCTTCGAATCTAATACATTAACATAATGTGCGAACCCATCTCATCAAAGCTATCAGGAAATGGCAAGGCTAGGTTGAAGAATACTGTCACACTTAGCAAAACCCATGCCACGATAGAAAAGAACCACATGCAATCCCATGCATGCCAAATATAGTAAGGAAAATACACATGCAAGTCGATATCTACAATGAAGCCTGTTGTAGTTGCTTGATCCTCCCTTTCCCTACTTGATCTTTGCTTCCTCTTGCCTTCTTTTCCTTTCTTGCTCCAATGCCAAAGTGCTTCCAATGAAACTCTAAGTGTCCAAGAGAGAGAGAGAGAGAGAGAGAGAGAGAGAATAGGAAAATTAATGGACACCAAAGCAGGGAAATGGAGGTCTGGGCTAGGGTAGCATGCGATCATGGCTAACTACATCGTGTACGTAGCAGAAAGGCATAGCTATTTGTACCAGTACTACACACGTCCCCATCATCGCATGTGCAGACCTCTTACTTTTTACTATGGGTGGTTTTGGGGTTTTTACTCCCATTTCTTTTACTTGATTGCACGTTCCCACTCTTTGGCATCACTGTTTGACCTTTGGCCTCTCTTGTCGGATTCTGTCACTTTGCTGCTCCTCCCTCTGGTGGTTACCAAGGCAGCTGGCGTTGTTTTTTACCCAGATAGCAATGGACCTAGATATGGTGGATTATTCGAAGGAGGAAATAGCGGAGGACACCATCTGGACGACCTCAAGACCTGCTAAGTTGGGGACCATTTCATTTGGCGAGGACTTGCACGAGACCATCTCTGGAGTCCCTGCGCTCTCTGGACCACTGGACCATTAGCTTGTCTTGTCGGATGACCCTCTTGCCTAGCCATCGCTCTCAACTCCCTCGCCGTCCCCGGCGACCTTAGGGTTTGCTTTGGGATGCTTTGTTCAATTGTTCCCTAGATCCTCCCTTGTGCGCACCCCCTCTTCCCCCCCTGGCCTTCCTATCTAACCCCTTTGGTCGAATAATGCACTATTGCCCCCCCCCATTTTCTCCTTCCCTCAGCCTTCTCTCTTGGAGGCATCCATTTCCCCTTTCTCAGACTCTGAGAATCCCGAACCCCGTTACCCCCTCCGCTCCCGGATGTGCCCTCAAGGGTTAGACTCTATAGGCTTTGAGGTCATTGCCTCCCCCCCCCAAGTCCAGAGGGCGGCCCTCCCACCTCTCTGAAGCCATGCATCAGGCTAGGGAGGAGGTTGCCTCTGGCAAGTAGAAGACCTTAAACTGGGCTCTTAGAGCAGAGCAAGCCCCCCCCCCCCTATCCATGAACTCCTCTTCTTTAATTTGTCGTGGGATGGCTAGCTCGGACAAGAAACTAGCCCATCAAACA